>VYZW01045949.1:133475-184472 GCA_013401315.1 Balaeniceps rex
TTTATTGTAAGGTTAAATTCAGCAATATTTAATACTTTTTATTCATTTTTGCCTTTAATTATATTTCAAGAGAGGCCATTTATAGCCAGATGAAAAAAAAAATTAAAAATCCTCTTCATTAATAAAATATGTAAGTAAGCATCTTTTAAAGCATCTATGTATTAATGTATTTTCAGTTTGTTTTAATGCAATTGAAGAAAGACTGTGCAGGTAACTCTAGATTGGAATGCCACCATAAGGTTTAGGAAAAAATCTAATTCATCTACCACATTACAAAAGTGCTCGAATGTCTCCAGAAAATTAGATATTCATGTAGATCAGTGAACTACTGTTGCAAATAATCATACCTATACACAGAATAAAAGAAAAAAAACTCTGCCTAACTTTTAGGGCAAGTAAAACTTCCAGTATTCTTAGCACGCATATTTCCAAATTTTGTATTTTCCTAAATTATACAATAACGGTGTGGACTTAATGCTGTTACAGGTTCCCCGCTGCGGTGTCAGCATCCAAGTAGTTAAGCTTTGACCCTCAGACTTCTCACCATCCTTAAAACAAAATAAATACTGCTTGCAAAACAGCAGGCTTTTCACATCTACAGGTGAGTAAATATCAATACTGAACCAATAAGCAGAAGAGCTCATAAACAATTTAGATCCTTCCCTTCGTCTTCAAAAAGTAATTTTCTGGAGGATAAGAAGAAACTAGCACAATATATGTGCATGTAGGTGTGCTTCCTAGTATGCAATAACATTTTTGCTATTGAAGTGCATCCCAAAGATGGATCTTTATTCTCCAGTACTGGCCATTGCCACTCTTTGGCACTGGGTGTTACTCTGAGAAAGCCTCACCGCGTCCAGCCCAGCTGTTTACACTCCGTGCATTTATAGACAGAAAATAACTTTTTCCCAGGATCATATCTGATTTCGACATTCAAGTATTTTTCTCATGCTAGTACATGTCCAGTAAAGTGTTGAAATTTAATATTAAACACAGCACAATACCCAACTCCCACGTACACATTATTTGTAACAACCATTCTTCTGTTTGGCCTAGGAAAGAAGCACAAACGGAAAACTTACAAACTCAAAATTTAGGTGTTGAGGGAAAGTTCCTGGGAGAAGACTGAAGCATAAGCATTTAAAATGGGCATTACGCATTGCTAAACCAGAAATCTTTAAGATTCTCTAAGCATCCAGCAAAAGTACACAGTGATACAGAGAAAAGGAATCAGAATATTAGCAGCTTTGCTGTGATGAGGGTGAGAAGCTGTGGATGCCCCATCCCTGGAAGTGTTCAAGGCCAGGTTGGACAGGGCTTTGAGCAACCTGGTCTAGTGAAAGATGTCCCTATCCACAGCAGCGGGGTTGGAACTAGATGATCTTTGAAGGTCCCTTCCAACCCAAACCATTCTGACGTTCTGAGGATTTCAGTATGTTTATGACAGTCACGGTCTCCAAATCCACAAACGCAGAACCTACATGTTAACTAGTTTGCCTTGACATTAGATGTGGCTCTAACTATGGGATGTACGGCGCATATTTCTATTATACATCATTGGGGAAATTTGCGGGTTCCATTGATCATTGTCATTAGCTACTGAATGAAGAATAAGTTTCTAATTGGAAGTTAATTCTGAGATGAGACAGAGGGTACGGTAAAGTCCTATGCTCTTTGTGAATTTTACTGCAGATAGGGATGGGAAAGAAGGAAAGGAGTAAAGGAATAGGAGAATAAGGAATTCACAGACTACCTCACATTTCTAATACCTTGTGTTTAAATGCAGAGTCAGAGCTGCTCTGTTTCTTTGTGAGTGATACAGAAACCACTCAGAGCAAAGAATAGCTCCCGGAGTGTGAGTTTGAGCGCATCAATGCTTTGTAACTGGAGCCACTGTACAATACTGCTGCTACCACCTTCTCTGAAGGAAGTCCTTAAGGTGGCAGTTCCTCATCTAACTGCTCAAGAGAGATCCAGCCCAACCCCACTGCTTCTGCAGAACTCCAGGAGAGAAGAAATGCTGTCAGACAGGACACAAATACAGGGGGACGCTGTACTGTCGTCCACAGCATTAGATACAGGAGTACAATTGCACGGGAGTTCTTGGCATCTCCTCATAGGATCCACTCTCCATGTCAGGATCATAGGACAATCCAAGCTGGGAGGGCCCTCAGGAGGCCTCCAGTCCAGCCTTCCTCTCCAGGCAGGGCCAGCTAAGAGTTCAGACCAACTTACTCAGGGCTTTAACTAGTCAGGCCTCGAAAACCTCCTAGGCACTGCGCAACATCTCTGGGCAACCTATTCCCCAGCTTGACTATCTATCTAATGAGGAAAAAGGATTTTTTTAAAATATCCATCACACCATTAGCCAGGTTTGGCTTGGCTTTTGTAAATGAACAGAAGAACTAAATCGTTTTATGTTAAATTAGTTAATAGACAGATCCCTGAATATACAAGAACACCACCTACGGATGCATACAGCATATGTAGCTTGCTCTAGAAAGAAGATGCATTACCATCCTCCACAATAACAAAGTAGATAAGAGCTATAAATACTTACATTTTTGCAACATATTTGGGGTTTTGCTTTTTGTAATTCAGAAGGTGGTAGAATCTAAACAAGTATGGTACAACTCGGAAAGCCGGTGCATATGTAACGTGACTGAATGTTACTGCAAAATTATGCAGACATGTTCACATCTATCCACGCTCACAAGCCTGCACAGATTTTTTGCATATACCTACTGTCATCCATGACCCCAGAATTGATACTATATATTTTATAGTACTATAAGCCAAACTGCAAAGCATTCTCTTGCTGACTCTGCTGAAAATCCAGCTTCCCGGCTGGTTACAAACACCTTTTAATTGATGTTAAGTCCACACACAAATATGTACACTAATCTCTTCTGAACCAGGAAAGTCAGTATTCTATGAAAAGCAAAAGATACAAATTTCTGCATTAAAGAGTAAACTAATGATGTTAATAAGCTACCAGGAACTGTAAGCCAGATAATTATATAGGCTTTTATTTTTCTCTTGCAACTTCAACTCCTATCCAAAACAGGTGGTAGCTTTCCACTCTGCAGTTGATCAGCTCTTATTCACAGCTAAGTGCACGTGTAAGCAGTTACTCAAAGATTCAGCTTTCCATGTAATTCTCTTTACACCATCCTTTAGGACAGCTAATGTTCTTTATGTACCTGCACTTCTGGCACTGCACACTCCCTAAAACCTCATTCCTTCTTTTTTTTATATATTTTAATATAGTTTCTCACACAGTTATAAGGCTAAGATAGACCAGGTCCCATACTCTGTTTAATAGAAGACTGGTTTACAAAACATTATTTTTGCTATATATGTATTTAATAAACAATGAGAAAGAGGAGAAAAACAGGTACTTTTTAGTGGGACTGTTGTTGACAATGCTGTACGTAGTGATCTTATTCCACAATACGTAGCTCTTATAGCATCATTACACCAACGTAGCATGAAAGTACTAAAGGGTATTTTCTTCCATAAATCCAATTAGTATTAATTGGAGCTACATCCACATTTTGAAAGAGAAACACACACTAAGAAGTGACTTATCAGAGTAGGATAACTCACCTATATCAACTATCAGAATGTAATAATGGTGATAAATACAAGTCAATCAGTTCCACATGGAGATCATTATTCAGGTAAAACCTCTATTGAATTCCCTGTGCACTCAAAGCTTCATGATGAGAGCCATTAGAAGTTGCTCTTGCCCTTGAAATGATCTCTTTACATAAAAACTTACTTCAGTGATAATCAGATTTTCTTACCATTTCTCTAATCAGCACATGCTGCTGGAAAACTAATTTGGGGAAAAATACATATATATACACACACACACATTAAAATATACCTGCTCGCTATATATAGATATACTTACCATTCAAAGTAAATGATACAGAAACATACGAGAATCTATTCATATATTTCGTATCCTGTTTGCTAATAAATCCCTTATTCAGAAACTTTATTCATGAAAAACAAAAGGGGAAAGAAAATGAATATGGTTTATTTTAGGAAATGTAAAGAAAAATATGTAACAATGGCTCTGGAATGGCTCCCTATCTTTCAAGAAGGATGCATTTCAGTCTTTGTTGAAAAACATACCAGTACACCTTGAAACAGTCAACTGTGCTCTGTGGCAGAGTGTCTAGAATGAACTAACATTCACTTTTTATTTTTTTGAGTTGATAGTTATTAGAAAACTATTAATAGGGCAGGTAAATGTCCAACCAAGCTACTGTAACATTGGCTACTTTACTTTTAAACGTTGATAGGACAACACAGAATCAAAAAGCCACCAAAAATACTTATATTGATAATCCTTCTTAAATCTGAGATTCAGAAACTAGTCCACAGACCTTAAGCACTGCTGAAAAGTAAAGGAAGATCACAGCTGAGAGTGGATCATAGCATCAGTGAATAGTCATTAGCTCCTTGTAGGGTGTTGCATCCGTGTGAGCCTGTCCTGGTTTCAGCTGGGAGAGAGTTAATTTTCTTCCTAGTAGCTAGCATAGTGCTGTGTTTTGGATTTAGTGTAAGAAGAATGCTGATAACACACTGATGTTTTGGTTGTTGCTAAGTAGAGCTTACACCAGTCAAGGACTTTCTTTTTCAGCTTCCCATGCTCTGCCAGGTGCACAGGGAACTGGGAGGGGGAACAGCCAGGATAGTTGATCCAAACTGACCAAGGGGCTATTCCATACCATATGACGTCATGCTCAGTATATAAACTGCGGGGAGTTGGCCGGGGGGAGCAATCGCCGCTCGGGGACTGGCTGGGTGTCGGTCGGCGGGTGGTGAGCGGTTGCATCACTTGTTTTCTTTTCCCTGGGTTTTGTTTGTCTCTCTCGTTCTCCTTTTCATTACAATTACTATTATTATTATTACTATTATTATTATTATTATTATTATTATTTTTATTTCAATTATTAAACTGTTCTTATCTCAACCCGTGGGTTTTCTTACTCTTGCCCTTCCGATTCTCTCCCCCATCCCACCGGGGAGGGGGAGGGTGAGCGAGCGGCTGCGTGGTGCTTGGTTGCCGACTGGGGCTAAACCACGACAGAGCCACAGAATGAAATGAGGTCATGATATCATCATAGAAAATAAACTATTCATCCTGAGAAAAAATATACTTCTATCATGTATATATGTATGTGTATATATACATGCACACATGTATACCTAGATAATACAGATATATAAAGACATTACAAAGATGGAGAACACAAAAACTTTGCGCAAACCATAGAGTAAGACTAGAAAGTCTACGAAGAAAATCTTCATCGATTCAAACTACAACCTATTCATGGCTAATTCCTGAGCAGAACAGAAAGCTAAAGTTGGCAAATACTGATTCTTTATGAATTACTTGCCCATCCTTCACAGAGGTAATCTGAAAAGACCGTAAATGTAAGTGCCAAGTGAAATGTGTCACCCTAAGATTGCCAGGTAGTGGAATTGCAAGCGCAGTACCTAGATTTTCACACCTATTTTGAACCCCACATCCAAAGGTTATATGATAATGATGAAGCTGTATAAAATTCCCCTTCCTTCTATGCGGTGCCACAAACAGAAGAGAGACAAAGAATAAGATTCTAGAAAGAAGCATAACAACATTTCTATTTCTCAAGAGAAAGAGCATAACAGTAAGTACAAACTGATTGCATAAGCCTTGAATTTTTTCAAGGCACAGAACTCTTTCCAAAGCTATTTGTCCAGCAGTAGAATCAGTAATTATTTCTAGCAAAGAAATAATTATTCTACCAGAGATACCGTTTAAGGGTGGGGTAGGAATAGAGAGAGAGAGAGAGATTTATTCTTTAAACTAAAACATGATCCTAGACACAGAATATGTAGGGTATGTTTCAAACCCAGAACAGATTTTATAGAAGAGTCAAATTAAAAATTTGTGAAGTTTTATAATGGAAATGCTGACAGACCCTAAAATATAGTGACACTAGTGGGCGTTACTATAATGAAGTGGCATTTAAGATTTTTTTTTTGCTAGACTTTGATTTCTGCAAAGGTCACATTTGAGTAAAACTCTGTATCAGTAAACCTCATTAAAAGTATTATCTTTGCCAGAAAGGCACTTTTGGGGGTTTTTGTTTGTTTGTTTGTTTTTTACCTAGCTTTCATGGTTTTAAAGAATTGTTGTCTATATCAAATCTCTTCTCATGTATCATTACTGATAGAAGTCCTCTGAAAGGTAAAAAGAGAATGAAGGACTTCACTCTCAAGCTGAATTCCCTGCTGACGGAGCACTGGCGCTGTGACACAGCAGCAAGGGAAACACTCTTGGCTCTTTCCCAAGCTTCTTTTCTCTTTGATTATATCCCCATGGGGTGCTTAGGAAGCTTAAATACTACACAGGACTTTAAAGCAAAAGAAGGGAGTGCAAGAGGTTCAGCAACAAAAAATCACAATTAGCTTTGCAGAAAAAGAAACCAGACTTCAGGTCAAACCTACCTTTCATTGTATTTTAACTTGCTAGCTCTAGCTAGACCAGGTAAATCTTAGCTGTGGCAAAAAGACACTGTGAAACAGTGTTTACGCTCTCCTTTATTATTAGCTGAAATACAGAACGAGCACAATGTGGTAAATTTAGAAATATTCCCTGGTCAGAATCTCATCCAAGGCTTAAGGAATTCTTACTGCTTCATTTCCTTTACGCCAGTATTTGTCAACATACAGCTTCATGGAAAAGTTATTAAAAGTTTATTTTAATCCTATGAACAACTGACAGCACTGCCTACAATTAAGGTTAGCATTCTCAGCTGTAAAATTCAGCAAAATGTTGAAGGCCCACACAGGCATTAGGACCCCAAGCTTCATGTCCTAAGAGGGTTTCAACACTTAGCTGAACCACAGAGATTTAACCGTGGTGATACGGGACTGCTAAAAATGAACATCTATTTTAGGAAGCCTTACTCCAGGGATGAAATCCACAGCCCGGTATTACAGTCCTCAGCTCCCTCTCCATCTAAAGAAGGAGAGAAACATCAGGGAATCGATGCCTAGGAGCTGGTGTGCTAAACAGGGAGCCTCACAGGGCTCATGCAGGGCTTTGGAGGAGTTAAAAAAACAAAACAAAACAAAACAAACCCCCACAAAACTCCACCATGGAAAACTACTACACAAATTCTGTTCGGACTCTTTGGTTTCCTCTTCTAAGGAATTTAATATCTAATACCAGTTTAGTAAAAAATGAACACTGGCCATTACTGCTGATGAACTATAGAACATTTTATTTTTTAAAAAAAGGATAAAGAAGAAAGAAAATATTTTAAATTCTGGTCTCCTCTGCATGGAAAATACACTTTACCTTCAAAATATTCTGCGCTATTCATTTAGCCAGCCTATGGCATAGATTTCCAACTGAAGTAGTATCACCAGTGCAATGAAAAGTATCTTACTTTCACACTGGAAACTACAGACTACCTGAGAAACTGCAATGAGGAAATGCACAAAAAGTGTTTCCTCTTATCATTTCTGCATGTGCCGCTTCCACAACACATTCTCAAAAGTGGCAATGCTACGGCTCTATGAAAGGATTCACAAAAGCAAAACCAGCGTATTTAGGAATCAGGTGTGAAAAAGATATCATATTTATGTATGTTGAATTCAAACTCACTGCATACAAAATTATTAAAAAGCTGAGCAGCACAATTTGCCATCGTATAAACTACCTGCCTCTAAAACCTTATGTTTGTCCTTAACCAGCTCATAACACTGCAGAGTTATCCCACTCAGAGAAGTGTGATAAAAGATCATTTTACGATTTATCTTTGCGCGTGGAAGCTACAGCTGAGCCACATTCAGACATACAAAACCTTAGTTTTCTAAGATGTGACGGGCTTACAAAAGCCTTACAAAAAGAGGAATAAAAAATCACAAGTCTCCAAGATAACTCAGAGGTCATGAGATTATCTGATTAGTAAAGGAATACATCGAAGCTATCTTCCTCCCACAACAGTAAACCCTGATGGTTTTGCAGATTTTGCACAGTACACATCCTTTTCTGCTGTCCTAAAGCAGTAATTATATTGCTCTATACTCTGCTGTTTTACTTACTGTAAACATCATTGCTTGGTTTTGATCCACTTCCTTTGCAAAACTAAGCTGCTTTTTTCACGTGCCTCAGGGGAATTCTGTCGACCACATCAAAGCTACTTCATTAACTGTAAAGGGGTCAACTTCCCCCTTACTCTCTTCTCTCCCGTTTGCCCTCACCCACAGAGGGATGAAAGTTTCTAGCACTGGAAGCTCACTAAGGACTAATGGTTCTTGATGGTATCAAGAACAGTCCTAATAGTCCTAATAGTGCCAGTAGACTTCAGTGATAATTAAGAAACCAGCGTCTCACTGGATCATACTCAGAGGCTTCCAAAATGAGTATTAGAAATCACTAACAGTCTAGACATCCCATATAGAAAATTCTTCTCCACTATGGATATAAGTGCAAAAGGAGATTCTGCTATCTTATCCTTACCTCATCCACTCCGTTAGCAGAAGGTTAAAGATTAACTATATCCCATTTATTATTGTTTTTTTTTTATTTAAGCACCCACATTTATGTTTACGTTCAACACTATTTCCATGTTTCATCTGCATGATATCTAAGTGATTTCAAAATAAAAATAATTAACAGTGCTTCCAGAACATACATCCTTTGCTTCACATATAAAATTGTCTGTGCATATTTTTCCTTTAATATCTTTGCTTAAAAGGTTCTCTTTTGCAGCTAGATTCCATCTGTATTAGGCTATTTTTTCTCTCTTTTTTTTTTTTTTAAGTAATAAACGTTTGTCTGCAACGGCTGAGCAACTTCATTTTATTATTTCTTGCTTTTCTTTTACTTTGTACAGTTTCCTACTTTATTTATATTATCTTCTCAATGTTATTAGTTGCATAGAATATCTACTGAAAAGCATTTTTCTGGAATAGTTACAGAAAGCCTGTTCCTCTCTCATATTTGCTCTGACTTTCATGCAACTACCTACTTGTGCAAAAGACAACATGAGTGGAAAGAGGTTCTTCCTTCTCCTTTCCACCCACAAACCCATTTTTTCCTAAATAATATTGCATAGCCCAATGACTTTCTAACTCAGTGCTGAAATCACAAAAATCTCATTATTCACTTAGACCCCTTGCTGGAAGAAGGAATTGGAAATCACTTCAATTAAGCAGCAACCAAATTAAAAGCAAAAGGCTTGTTTCTCATGCAGCGTTATGTTGCCGTGTTGACACAGGCCAAGTTACGGCTAAGTTGGTGCAGCCTGAAGATGTCACTTAAAACTCTGAGCATCCGTACAGCAAACAGCCTAATGCGGAGTGATGCTTCGCTGGAGTGCATGCTAAGTAGCTTGCTGGAGGAAGCCTGCCAGCCCTCACTCCCCTGCCATTCTGCCACGTGCATGCTTTTAGCTGACAACTCAGCTAAGGAGGAGACTAACAGCTAAAAAGTAGTTTAGGAAATTGCTTGCCTCTCCTGTGCTAATTACTGGCTTATGAATGAGACCTTGTAACCAACTTGATAATTGGTTCCAGTCAGGACAAAGTCAGGCAAGTTAGCTCACACCATTCCCAGGATTGGAGCCGCTAATGACTACCTGAGAGGAGGCAGTCGATACCAGCTCTCACGGGTTTAAGATAAGATGTTAAACATTGCACTGGGACCGTCAAGTGATGGAGAAATCTCACAATGACATGCTAGGCTTCTCTCACACGTGGCAACCTAACTACAATACGAAGGCCCAGCTGATGAAATGAGCTGCCAAGCTGTTGAGCACAGAGCCAGGGCTACAGCTTACATGATAGCCTGGGAAGAGCTGTAGGAATGAGATTTACTGAAGCAAAGGTTTTTGTAAGGAGACCACAAGAATCGCTTGGATAGTGTACAATGAAGTTACGGGGCACACACATGCCATGCCAGGAGAGAGTGCTCCTCACAGGGACACACTTCAGCACTAACCAACCCATGAGTTGGACCATTTTCTGTGCCAAAATACCAAAGTTCAGCTCTGCCAATACATATCCTTCTGCCCCTCCCCTGCCAAATCTCTGCCACAAAGAGCCCAGGACCTGTTATTTTCAATAGCACATATGCTTTGGATTTCCCTGTTTTCTGAAAGACGGAAGAACAACTGCAGATAATCAATGATATTCAATAATCCCTACCACTCGCCCTGAGTGAAATTCAGCTGTTCCATTAAAAGTGCACATCCTTATAAATGTTTCCGGATTGCTACTGCAATAGAGCTTTTAATAAATCGACTCCCAATAGCTGTGAATGCTAATAAAAATAATCAATTCAGCACTTAACACTTCAATCACAAGACATATTTTTAGCCTATTACTGATAGCCATGTTATAAAAACAGTAGTCTGTTATGTTCGATGCTTTTCTTGTGAAACTCATGTAACAGCGCCAGAAACAAGCAAACAATTTAAGCATTTTCCTCTTAAATACTTATTATATCTCAGACTAAAAGAATAACACAGAATCTCTTAACTTTGGCTCCACTATTATCTGAGTGACTACTGAGTACGTCAGGCAAGCAACAAAGGTATATATTTAGTAATTACCTGGATTCTTCTTCAGCAGTGTTATCCTCTGAATTTAATTTTTTAGGGGATATTTGACTGAAATTGTTTATGTATCTTCAAATCCAGCTGGAAGTTTTATTCTATCATGTCTCACCTTTGCTATTGCTTTTTTTTCCAGTTTTCCTTCTTGAAAAAAATTCAGATTGACATGAGAAAGCCACAAGAGACCAAAGATGCTTTTGTTTTCCAGAGGTTTTTTAACTTTTTCAACACATGAATACATACATGAATATGTCATTTTAATATGTAATTTTAATTAGAAGAGCTTAATATTCAGGAAAGCCAAATTGCCTTGCGCAAGGAAATTACTATTGCAGCAACCGTTTATACTCTCTGCAAACCCTAGATGCATCTACATCTTGATTCTAACCATAAGCTTAATCATAAGCATGTGACTTGTTGCGCTGAAGTCAGAGAGATCTGGACAATCCACGGGTTGTCTAACTAGAGAGTTCAACGCAGTGTTGGGTGTTTAAGGTCCAGGTAAGAATTTAAACCATATTCTGCAGTACCAGCAGTGCCTAGAATCAATTCCCATTGATTTTAAATTCCTTTATGCCCACGCATATACTAATGGTCCCTGTCTGACCAGCTCCATGCACAGGTCCTGCTGATCCACAAGGCAGACTCAGGCTACAAAGCAGCGCGAGCAGTCACCCTCATTCATGAAAACCCACTCAGCAGTTCGAGGAGGAAAATTTCCTTGAGAAGAATCAAGCGCTACAGTCAGAACTACAATTCTGACGAAGTCCAGTTGTCCTTGCAGAGAGCCTTTTGAAGAAAGGCAACTTCCAATGTTTAACTCACACCTTCAGTTTGAAATTTCTCATGAGAAAAATGTGAATCAATCACATTGGATTCAAATTGAACAGAAGATTCGAGGCATCATCTTTCTGTCACTGACTTATCACGTTCATTTTACATGATGAACCTGAATCCAAACTAAAGAGCTAGCCTTAGGAACAAAAGCATTACAGCAACAGAATTGCGGAGATGCACACCTGACTCCTGAAGAAACCTTTCAAAGCCAGTATTAATGCATGGTGTTAGGACCTAGCCCAAATATTGTGAGGGCCAGACTAGCCACAGCCCACTCTCTTTGTGCCTGAGGAGCACCACGGGCTCTACGGCATGCTGAGAAACTCACCATCTTCTGGCCACTTCCGCCTGCTAAAGCAGCAGAGCCATGCCTCCGTGTACACCAGGATCGAGGCCAAAATCCAGAGACTCTTTTGAGAAAGAAGTGAGATTAATTATTACAGGGATACTGTCTTCCTCATCTCTGATATATTCTTATTGATTACTGTAAGTGAACAGCTAAAAACAATTGATACTGATATTTTAACCACTAATGAATAAAACTGTAAGGGAAAAAAAATAAATAACCTTAAACTAGAAAAGACTAATGTTTTTTGATCTTGAGTTTGTTATTGAATGTGCTGAAGCAATGCCTGAAATAACTTTTAGTGCGCCAGAAGGCCCAAAGATTCTGAGCAGTGAAAACCTTTCCAAATTACATACATACACACATCCACATGCATAAATGCATTCCCACTCTCGCTCTGTCTTGTGGCGTCAGGAGTCTGACTCACAGCCTTTAAGTGCAGTAAGGTCAGTGTTCCAGCTCACTAGTGTGTTTAGCCACTATCCCAGACATTTTAATGTATCTATTCAATTTCCGTTTTATTAACCTTAGCTAAAATGTATAGTAATAACACTACATCAATTAAAGCATCCTGGTTCCATAATTCCTAGACAAAATAAAAGAAAAAAAAAAGAAAAAAAAAAAAAGAACAACGATGCATTTGCTTATTTTCTAAGCATTAAAGTTATCTAAAATGAAAGAACAAGCAATCTGAGATCATGACAATGCTATGAAAACAATGACAAACTCACAGAGTTGCCTGGTGCAAAGATCTCTGAGGCACAAGCCCGAAAGTACAAAACAGAGCACACACCAGCAAAGCATGCCATGAATTGAAATGGCATCAATATTTCTACATTACAACAGTTTTATTTTGAAACAAGTTCTGATACTTTGTTATCAGCGCGAACAATTCGTTATCATAGTTAGTTTTTGCATTAGTTGGAATATGCTGTTTTCTACAGCATTATTTTTTTCAACTAATCCTGCAAAAATCTGTTCTGCGCAAGAAATGGCACTGACTAAGGAGACTGGTATTGACATATCTTACACGGGACTTCCAAGTGCACCAAAGCTCCCATTGCTTTAGGAATGCGGGAATTCAAGATCCAGTCTGCAGCTTGATATTTGCCATATCTTAGACATTGCAAATGTCACATTAGGAAACAGTACGTCAGATAATATCATTTATTTTTATTACAGTTGGTTACACTTGATTGTCATAATAAACTCCTGTGGCCCACATGCACAAAGCAAATGTTCATTACATTATGATCAAATCATGGAGTGATGGGCATTTTCTATGCATTAAGCTTCGGTAAAAGTCTCACTGGCCTACAGTTTATCTAATCTCCGTCCCCTGCTGACTCTGAGAAAGATGGGCTGCTATACAGCAGGGTTATTTGCACAAGCCTGTTATTGATCAGCAGAAATGATCTGTGCAGTTTATCTCTGCTGATTTGATTTTTACTGTTCCCTATCCTCGCATAATGAGGACCTCCAGGCTAATTCTGGTAGATTTTTATCCACTGAAGTCATCACCATGTCCTAATTCCAAATACTTTTTTTGTGGGTTGGAGTTTAAAGGCACAGCCCAGCATGATGATGCTGTGCCCCACAATCACGCCCGGCAGAACGGCTGAGTCAGGCAGACGGCCCCATTCCCATCTCCCCTTTTGCAGAAAGGCAATGCTGCTAGAGGACCTAGTCTTGCTGAACCCCCTTTCACCTGCACTAAATAAAACCTTTCACAGAGGACGAAAAGTCAGGAAAATGTGTGCTGCACGTTTCCCCTGTCATTTACTTTGCTTTGGGCTGACTGCAAGCTCGGCCTCAGATTAAAAAATACCAGTAAAGGAGCACTAAGGAGGATCTCGGCTAATGATGTGAGGAAACACCCCACTTGAAAAGAAAGTCTGGGGATGTACTACTTCTCCTTTTCATTTTTTCCTGTGGAGGTATCACCTTTTGCAATTGCTAGCCTGGCTAAAATAGAATTTGGACCTGGAAACTTTATCAAAAGGTACTAGGATTATACAGAATTTATACTGTCAAATTATTACAATTATCCTTTGGGCATAAATTTACTCCGCAGAACGGTGAAAAATCACTCTGCTGCTGAGTCTTTTCCTTCCAGAAGAGTGTATGTGAAGGAAAAAAAGGGTTGGATTAAAGGACAACAGAGAAAAGAAGACAAGAGTTTGTAATGGACAATATTCTATCTATAAACTTGCACACAGGCCTTGAAATGTTACCCTTTTAAATATAACTAGCAGTATATCTGTAACATCTGGAATTATTTATTTATGCATAATAATTGTTACTGTTGCTATTTAAAGAACCTCTCTGTAAATTCAGGAAATGGTATACATATGCATAGGTCCCCTAAAAAAATAAGAAAATCACTTTCTAAGTAACTGGGAACCTTTACTGTTGATTTTCCAATCCCAGAGGTAGGCTAGATTTCTGTTTCACCCAATTCCTTTGCCAACAGTCAATACTCCATTTTCTGTAAACTGTCCAGTAATTCCAGTGCGGTTTCATAACCGATTTCCAAACTCCAACAGGCACTGCAAGGAAGACTTCACTATACTCAGAATTATCACATAAGAAAGTATGAAAAATCAACAATTATTTATTATTTTCATGTAAAGAAGCTACTTCCAAGAATAATCATGAAAAATGAGAAACTTGATAGGTAATGTTAACTCTAGGTACCTCTTTCAGCTCTGAAAGAAACTATACAGGCCATTTAAACGCATATGCTTGCTGGCTAAGTACTCAAAGAAAAGAGTAAAAGACTAAAAAAAGAACATTCCTAAAGTAAATACAAAAATAAATTATGCCCCTATGACAAGAAAACTTGGCTGAAACATAACAGGTTTAATCAAAGGAGGCCCTAACCCACCCTGTTTCTCAAAGTCATGTCTCTAATCAAGGGTGCACCCTCAAGGAGTTTCAAAACTCTCCGTTAAATAAGGTCTCTGCCAAAATGTTACAGACACATAACACCCTCCACCACTACCTCCCCCTCCCCCTGGAACAAACAGCCCATCAAATATGCTCAAAAGTATGGTAAAGATTAAAAGACCATCAAATATCAAGGGCTTGTTCAAACTGCAAAATACATACAACTTTCAAATGATAATGAAAGCTGAGAGAGACATTTCTTAATACTCCTAAGGTCAAACTACTTCTCCCTCTCACACGCTGAATTTAATCATGATTTAAAAATAAGATATGGAGAGTCTCAAGCTACACTTTTTTTTTTCCCCTTAAAATCATTGGGAAAAATCATTCTAATTTAACAGGCAACGCAGTTTCTGTGTTCCACTCCATGATCAGCAGCAACAATCACTCATACTCTGTGCAACAGAAAACAATTCATGACCTTCAGAGAAATGCAATAAAACCAGCATCAATAAAAAAAAAATTGTAGACCCCTTCCTTTCCTCACACAGGCTGACATTTGTTGTAACAAACCTACAAATTCTGAATTTCAGTAAGCCCTTCACTTTTAGACAGAGGCCTCATGACTTTGACAAAGAGCAAGCCAGGAAAGTGAAGCGCCTAGAGCTAGCAAAGCAAACACTTGTGTGGACACTTGAGTTCCCGTTGCTGCCTCGGGACATGCTGGCAGAGATGTGCTTCTGGATCCTGTGAACTGCTGCTCCAGATGACGCCCAGCCAAACACCAAAACCTTAATTTGAGGAGTTATTTGAAAAAAAAAAATAAATAAAATAAAAATCCTACATCTGATACCACTATATATCTGAACCAAAAGTACGGATGACAAAAAAAATACCCAACTTTTTTATTTAACAAGTGAATCAGAAACAGTCAGACTCAGCACTCTAATTTCCTCATTTCCTATAATTAACTGAGCTTTCAACACCTCTTCTAATTTACTGATGATTATCTTTTTATTCACCAATCTAGATTAGAACATAACTGACATTCCTTGCTACCCACTGGTTCAGATGTTCTCATCTTTCTGCCTCTAAAGATAAGAAGTAGTTGTTCTTTGGTGGATTTATTTTCTTTCCTTTCACCCACTGCAGACTGCCACGCATGTTATGGAGAACTAGAAATCCTTCAAAACCATCCGAGGTTGCCTTTCTCTGGTCACTGCACACTACTTGTTTCAAGAACCAGCTCCTTGTTCATTTTAAACTAGATTGTATTTCATCCTGCAAAGGGGTGCCTATTTTATCAACCTGTTTGCTCCCATCTCCTGCACAGTACATGGAGCAAATTTTTCATGCTTTGATACAGCAACGTACGCATGTGCTCAAAAAAAATCATGGTACCAGAAACAGGAATTGTCCAGGTAATTTCCACAGCTCTTCACGATGAGAATGTATCTTAAGAATGCAAGAAGGAATGAGAACGTAAGAAATTCATATTAGAAATAGAAAACAAATTATTTCTTAGAATTATTCAGAGGTTTTGCCTTGTTTTTCAAATGTGACAGACAGTATCTGATTTTCTTTTCTCTGCTTTTAAATAAGGCAAGGAGTCTTCTGTATCACAATTTTAAGTAACAGTATCTGGGTGACTATTACACAGTAACCCACGAAACTGCGAGATGTTTTCTCTAACCGCCCAGTCAGTATTTCTGCAGACATGAGTTAACATGCAAGTATCAACTCTTTGAATTGTTTTTAATCTAACAGTATAATCAATTGTAAACCAAGAAAATCTTGTCTCACAAGATCCTGTCCCAGCCTACTCCAAAACCGATCATTCCCACCTCTGCTTTTCTAGCTTCCCTTTGCTATTTTTATTCTGCGGTTCTTTTAGGATGGCTTACAAGTGTTGTTCCCCCAAATATTTTTTAGGCAACAGAAATCATCTAAGAATACTGGATGATATCCACAGTCTCCTGTAATACAGGAGATTTTCACATGTAGTAAATTCTGAAGAACTACAAACTGCTTTAATAGGAAATTCCTGAGAAGCAATAAGCAGATGATTTTCCAAGTTTCTGAAATAATCTTCCAAGCAACCATAATCCACTTTGTCAAAAACGAAGGATGAATATATGAGCACATATGACATCCATAGAGGACAAATATTCAGTGCTTCTGACAAGTATCAGATTTATACCCTACATCCACAGCACAAGTATCATATGGACTTTTGCAGTATGAACGTCCCCAAGCTCTTTGTTTCACCCAGGAAATATATAGCTGCAAATGTGATCACAGTTCAATCTCCAATCTGAGCTCCATGCACTTGCCTGACTTCTTACAAATCAGATCACTTACTGTTATTTCTCACCTAATTTAACCTATTCTGTTCTATAGTCCATAATTACTGTATTATTGTAACACACATTCCCTGAAAAAATGAGCATGCTTTGTAAGAATTACTGACAGTCAGGGTAAGTGGGTCTATGGACCCCTTCTCTTCCCTTCCTACAGTGTTTGTCTAGGTGATCTGTCCACAAACAGAAACTGATCTATAGTCGGTGTATTAACGACTCATAGATCTATTTATTTCATAGCTCACTGATCTCAGAATTCTGTTCAGCCTCTCTCTCCTGAATCTCCTTGTGAACGCCTAGCAATCAAACTTCAGGTGCTTTACATAAGCAATTAACACTCCACATTGCTCTGCACTCTCCAACCTTCTTCACCACCACAGACAATATCAACAGTTTTAATGGATGTCATCATTAACGTTCATCTTTTTTTAAAGCCTTCACACCTAAGCAGCATCTGAGTAGCTTTTTCTGCATAAAATCTCTGCACTGCAGCCATTACAGTTGTCATCACCTGGGGCTTTGCTCACCAACTTTCCCTATGCCATCCTTACCCATCACCTTGACTGCGATGTCCTGTCCACGCAGTTCCTCCTAAGTGCCTTTTTCCCCAAGTTACTCCACTTCGCTCTCTCCCTACAAATCTACCTCTTATTCACTATTTAGAAGACTGACTTCCAACTCAGAGCAGCCTATAAGCCAGCATTTATCTGCCTTTCACATTTTTCAAATACGTATTTTACACTTTCTCTGCTGTCATTCCTCATGTGTGGAAATTATTTCCTGTAAACATGCAAAAGTTACCCAGTTGCCCTCTTTCAAATCCCAGTTGAAGACTGTCCTTTGGATGTTACCTATAAAAAAAAAAATGTTTTGCTTAAACCACTGCCTGCCAGACAGATCCGTTTCATCACAGTGTTGCCAGGGGCTTCCCTGTTTTACTGGCTTCATACTTAAATTGTCTCTTAAAACTGAATTGTCATATCTAGGGGACACTTTAACCCAAAATCTGAACAAAACTTTGCAGAGCAGACCATGTTCCGTAACTTCACTCCCCAGGCACTGTAGTTACATAAACACCGGTGAACAATAAGAAGTGTGTGTTTGGGCTGTTTTTTAAATCACTTTTCTAAGCAGAAATACAAACATAATAAGAACTTAAATGATTTTCAGTACCAGAAACAGATTAACAGTACGGCCACATAATGCGCCAGAGAATTCAATTTATTGGTTCCTGATATTGCTCTGCTTGTGTTTCTCCTGCTTTTAATAGATTTATTCCTAGGACAGCTACAGCATCCCCTTTTAGGCACCCAACTTCAGGGTCCAAAGCAGGAGTTGGTTGGCAGCCTACTTCTCCAATAACCTATGGGGAGCCCCAGCTACTCACTTAGGTATGTAAATTACCCGCATAAAAGTAGACGGTGTGAAAACCCAATCTTCCATTGTACGACTGTGCAAATGCAGAAATGAATAATGGCCTCAATGTGGAAACCAGAAGCCCACTCAAGTGATATGCTTAACAGTACTTTTCTGTGTTCACTGAGAATATTTTCAGATTTGGGGGGGTGGTATTTTACACTTCCAGTTCTGAGCTGCAGGTTTTTTCTACTGTAGGTAATTAGTAATACTGGTCCCTTGGATGTGTGTAAACTCAAGTAACAATAACAAAACAATGTATCTCAATTTATGACTAAAGGAAATTCTTGGCACTGTGAGCACACTGCTGTATTTACTGATTTTACAGTGTAAACACATATGTTGCAAGACAGATGGACCTTTCCCCCCCAGCTTTCAGCAATGGGTGTCTCATCAGGGAAGGGATTAAGAAGATCTTAAAATCTTTAAACAAGGTTTCACAGCCCTTGTCATGGACAGCCATCTACAAAGGCTAGGATTATTAGACACAAAGGGGTGTGCTTTCGGGGAGCAGCCAGGCCACACTAAACAGATAATTCAGCAGTGTTTTAATTATATTACAGAAAAGGGGTTAACAATAGATTTTACTATCAACTGCAGCCAGGTGGCTTTACAAGACAAAATTTTGGCTTTTTAGTCCATGGAATGCAGTTCCTGAATTATCCGTATTCTGAACAACAGTGGGGTCTGTGATTTTAAACAGACTAGCTCTCATCTGAAACCACTTTTGCAAAACAGCCACAATATCAAATTATTTTTGACACATTTTCTATGAAAATATAGTGGATTTTATATAAACATAAGCCATGGGTTTGGGGGTAAACCAAAATCCACATCAAGGCACTTACAGATTTGCCGGAGCACAGACTTTTTACTCTTAGTCTTTGTTTGATCAAAGGTCTATTATAATATTTGTAGAATGAAAGTCCATGTTATAATAATCAACTTTCTTTTTTAACTGAGGAAAACTCACATGGCGCAGAAGGCACTGAGTCTACAAACAAAAGAGCCAGAGACACCCATGCGACCCTATCTGTGTTCAGCAGCTTCAGTAAAGGATCCCTATTTACAGCCGTATCTACCTCTGCCCTCGATTATTCTTTGCGGTACAATCACAAGTTTTTCTTTCAAAGAATTGCAGGATCCACCATAGTTCATATTTCTTCTTAAAGTTCTTTAACCAGCAAGAACATATTTGTCCATGTTTGGCTAAGGAAGGCTTGACACAAACGTCAGCATCACTGCTGCAGAGCTATCAGGAACAGCACCACTAGGCCTGCTGTCTTTACCACTGGCTCTGTGAGAGAATTATACAGAGATTTTTTATTTCTGTTTTTTCTTGTATTTTGAGGTGATTTTTTGCTAGTAGCAGACTATATAGCTAGTTTCAGAGACAGAAGCTTTAAAATTACATATGGTAGAAACAAAAAAACCTCTGTCTTTTTATTAAGTTATTTGCCTCAAGTAGACTACAAACTTTCAAAGGCAAAAAACCACACACAAACAGCAAAGTAAAGCTGTGCAATGACTGGAAAGATGATAGGCATAAGACTTTTGTCTCATATTTTAGAAGTTAGTAATTAATTTTCTTCTGCAAGACTGAGTAAGGGAAGGTAGTAAGAACGGACGCGTAAGTAGGTTTGAGAGAAAAGGAAACGAGGCAACGAAGAAGAGATAAGCATGAAGGGCGATACAAGAAATCTTTTTTTACAGCTAGTAAGAACTGACAAGAGTAAGAAATTAGTTATTTCCTGAAGGAAAACAAGCTGCTATATTCAATTTAGGTTATGGGTTTAGATGAAAGCTCTTTTAACAAAATAAGATGCTGTACAAACAATACCTTACAGCTTTCTCTTGTACACTTACTGTCTCCATCCTATGACCTTGCATGTAACAAAAATGTTTACAACCATCATGCTAGTTGTATCATGATGGTCTTGCCTACAAGACTTCAAACTTGTTTTGAAGTGCTCTTTATAAAGGTTGGTAACCTAACAGCGTGAGACGGCTTCTTCCCCCCGTGTGCACCTTGTCTTCCTCTCTAATTTATACTGTCAGTCTGATTTTGAATACTAATTTTTTTTCAATTCCCAACAACCCTTGCCAGCAAAGTCTTCATGGAATCAAATCTCATTTTTCAGCACAGTAACTTGCAAAACAGCAAACATTTTGTAAAAGGTAGGTGATAAGAACTGACTGGCATTCTCATATGTTATGGATGAACACACACTCTAATGCTACTTAAAAGATTTAACGTCTGATATTCTCCTAATGAGATTAAGGGGACAAAGAATTGAAAACAAGGGATGTTTACAATTACTGGCACCTGAAGAGCAGTGAAGTCACATGGAAAAATAAACTTTCCACCATAGATGAATTTCCTTGACAATGTAAACATATTCATCTCTAATTTGTCTCCTTGCAACTAAGACCGTTTCAGCACTGTAACCAAGAATAGAATGAATGCAACAAAGTGTAATGGTCAATCACCAGCAGTTAAAAGATGTGCACTTTTAAGTTACAGTAAAAATCCACGTGTCACTGAATAACTGAAAGAATGAAACTATCATTAGAAACATCCCACTGCAAGCGGGCAGAAGTCTTACCACTCAAGCATGTCACGGTTTACAGAATGACGTTTTCTTTGCCTTTGGATTGAACTACTTTTACCTGGACAACAACTTCAAAGTTAGCTTTTTTTATTATTATCTTGTTGTAATTTCAAGACAGTTGTAATGTTAAGGAATGTAAGCTGGAACAATGTTTGGATCGTATTCTTTGTGAAAGGTTGGTCTTACTAAAATCAGAATTAAATTTCCATCTTCCTTCAGTTAAAGCAGCATTTCATTCCTCATCTTTACCACTGACACATTGTAGAACTCTGACCTTTCTGACATGTTTTTTCTTGTCTCTTTTTGCTTTCCCTATCTACTTTTTTGCTTTCCCTATGCTACATAGCCTGCTAATTCTTCCTGTACTGTTGCTGCTGTCTGATCCAAAGGCCTCTGAAATATAAAATAAAAATCCTGTTCATCTCGGTGCCGAGTAACATTATTTTATCTCCATGACATTACAATCTCCCGTCCCCATTGTAGCCAATAAATTTGCCACTTCATAGTGTCTGCATCTCTAGTCTTCCTCCTTCAAATCTCCACTCTTACTCTGCTGTGCTATTTTCAAAAAGCAAATTCTGAAAAGGGATGAAATTTCAAATTCCCTAGTGACAGGAAAAGGGGCAATAGAGTTAACAAAAATAACCATTTGCCTGAATAAACATTACAAAACTCAACTGAAAAGTTGGATAAAATTGTTTCACTTATTTCTGTTTACTCAGTTGTGTTCTACAAATATATATCTGAGTTTTACTCAAAGGTACAGTCCCACCAACTTTCTGAGAGCATGAAAGTAGGACCTTCATCTGTAAGCTGTAAATTTATTTATTTGTTTACTTTTACATTTCATGAGCTGGATATGCATAACATAGTTATTTGAGCTTGGATCCCAAGTTTGCCCCAGGTGAGCACCCCAGCTCCGAGGTTGCAAAATACAAGGCCTTCTTGCAACCCTGGCTTTGGGATCGCAGCTTCCTGGCTGGCAGCACATGGGCTTCCACACATTCAGCCCTCACGGCTCTGCCCCGGGAGCACTGCCGAGGGATTTGTATGTGAGATCTTTCAGATCTTTAAGGAGGGATGAACACTTCAACATACCCCTTCACAGGTGAGCGCTCTGTTAGGCTCTCACAAAAAAAAAGATTAACTACTTCCACTGCTTTAAAAAGAAGGAGAACTTCCACAGCCTTTAGTTATGAGTCTGCTAATGATCCCAAGTGAATGGAGCCTGAGAAAGGCACCAAGCTCCAGAGGAGGGTTTTCTCTTGTTTATTTCTAGACATTTCTCTAAACGTCCTAGATGACTTCTGACAACACCTAATTCTCCACACTGACTGCACCTGAAGCCAAAGCACCCAAGTGGGACACATTGAGTGACCTTCCCAAAGCTGTACATCTATACTTCAGACGCTGCTACGCCTACGTAGTAGGTGCTTAAGCTAGCACTCTTTAACATCCCAGATATTTTAGAGATCTGTAACAGTTAATCATAGAGTTTTGTTTCTGTTATGGCCATTGAAAGCTCAGACCTCATACTAATGAGTTTTAAAAAAAAAAAAAACAAACACTTACTTATTTCTGGAGCTTTGATCCATGCAGTACTTATTCTTGAAAACCTCTTATCAGCTTCTAGAAGGTAAAATACTATGATAAGATATGCAGATCTCATTAAGCTAATTTTTATCTAATGCTATCTATGCTTTTAAAAGAATCTAGAAAAATACTGAAGGTAAGGAATCTCTCTTACTTTCTTGTAGATTTTTTTAAGTTGGGGAGTTTTGAGGTCATATTTGGAGGCTTCTCCAGGGTTTTGTTTGCACAGCAAACACCAGTGTTTTATTCTTCAGAGGTAAGTTAGACTGCCAAAGTAAAATTTACTTTTGAACCTAGTTTTTAATAAAAATATTGAACTAGAGATATAGTGTTTGGCAAGAATGAAAAACAAAAACAAGCACACAAGAAAATGATACCTTTCCCGAAGGGACAAACTAGAATCTAATCTCCTGAAAATACAAAAACTGCTTTCAAAAGCATTTTTCAAACTGCTTTCAAAAACAGGCAGTCTTTCAACTTTTTAACACACATTTTAGCTGCTGTGTTTAAATATCTGCTTCACTGATTATATGGAAATGTAACAGGTCAAACCTTTAAATTAGTCATACTAAGCTTCTACCCGTTAGTGATGTGTCATACCACTGATACATGTCACAATTTCCTCAAATAAAAATGTTCTTTCAAAAGGCAGAAAGTTCTCAAATGCAAATATAAAATGGAAGAAGGGTGTAAAAGTGTAACATTTTTAGATAACATGAACTGTTTATTTTCTGCTCCTGTACTTTTTGCTGCAGCTAGGGGAGGCTGAAAATTTTCAAGAGATGTTCTTCAAAATTCAGAATTGCCATTCTGTCACTTACCCTACCCTCTCCCTAATCCAGTGCATTCAGGACCTCTTACTGTGTTAATGTTTTCTTTCCATAATCATTATAATGAACAACCTTTATAAATAATACATTTCCTTTGTTTCCTTCTGTTCTGTGGGGACAATTCAGGCTCATAAAATACCATGTATGACAGAAAAGAATCATAATTTTAAAAGATATAGAAATATTTAAGCATCAGATCAATTTTGTCCATATACTATTTTTTGTATTTAATTTAAATACTTAGTATAATGCAATTTTATTATAAAATACTCAGTCTCAAGCTCTTCTCTTTTATGTTCTTTCTGTCAACAACTAGATACATTTTGCCTCTTTTTTATACAGCCATTTCAAGAAATCTCATTATTCTCTAGTCATAACCCATAACTTCATTATAGTTGTCAGCCTGCTCCTTGAATATTTATCTCTAGGATTTTCTTTCACGTCAGTGGCATAGAGGGACTTGGAGGAATGAAGATGAAATACAGACTGTTTTTTCACCTTGTGTTTTATATTGTGAGGGCTTCATTCAGGAATATATGTCTAATTTAAACAGTATGCTTAATTCAAAATACACAAAAAAGATGCTTAATACACTTGAAAGATGCTTAAAATTATTTAAGCACATATTTACTTAAGTTTATGAGTCATTATTTGTTTCTGCCCCAGTTACTTGAAAAGACATTGTGCATGTTTACATCTTGTTTGAAACATACTGATCCATATTCAAGAATTTTTCTCAAAACAAAATACTAGGACTGCCTATAAATTACAGCAGTGTGGATGTTGAAGGCTACAGAATAAATACACAGACACATAGGGCTATACTCATTGCAAGGAGGATCAGACATTATCTTTCAGCATCACAAATAAGGACCGTAGCCAGAAACTGAGACAAGAAGCATTTCCATATGCTAACACCAGTAGGCAAAATATAAAAAAAAGTAAGATTCCTAGTCAGGAGAACAGAAGTGTGATCTGTTATAAAATACTGGTGAACATTTAAGTCACATGGTACCGAATTTCCACTTTCAGCTGTCCATTGGTCTTGTCTGATACCATACCTAAAACATACCTGTGTTCCCACTCCAATTTTGACAGAGTTGCACAAGACAAAAGCACATCTAAAAGCAAAAAATAATTAAAGATGGAACTGCAATAAATATAGATGTTCCCATGCTGGCTTCACTCTACCATGCTCAGGTTAACAATTGCAAACCTGGCTTCAACAAAGTGACTTAATGATATATTTAGTAATTGGTAACAAACAAAAATAATTTCTAAATAAAGTTACGTGTATGTTTCTAGAGCCATCTGCTATATATAAAGAGCTGGATGTTAGAAGCATTTTCCCAGAGCAATCTCATCTGTCTTGTTGTCTGTGGAGTTAAAGAGTTTGATGACTAAAATCGAAACCTATAAATAAAGATTTTGTATAGTTTTTAAATTTATACTCTGGAGCCTTTCATGTAATACAGCTTTTCTGTATTCTGTAGCTTTCTACATTCTGCTTTCATACTCCATATGAATTCTTTCTGTTCATATAGTTTTTCTACAATGCAGAGCCTTTTGGTCTGAATCCCTTTCAGACAGAAATGAGAAGAAGGGGAGAAGACAACTCTGCAGATGTTTGTTATGAGCCCTTTTCTCCTCCTCTCTAACGTGTTGAGGATGTACAGTCATACAGCAAGAAGATGATCTCCCATGTCCTCATGTGTGGCCTCCAGACTGGAGCCACCCCTGTGACTTGCTGCTGAGCACAGACAAGTCCGGTGGTTTTCATTTTCTGTCCAAGGCACCATGTCATCATTCAGTTTGGGTCCCCCTGCAGCTGCTGGAGACGTAAAGCCGGTGGGTTTGTAGGGAACACTGATTTAGCGTAAAGTTTCAGATGCTGAGAGGCAAGAGGAGCACCCACCTCTCCTCATTGCTACAACAAATCCTAAAGGCAAGTGCTTGCACTGACAAGCCTCCCCACAAGATACAAAGAGCTGGATCCTTTACCACAAACAAGTCTGTATTGATTCAAACTACCTGATAATGTAGTCCGCAGCACTGGAAATTATTTCAGTCAATAGCTTGAATAAAAATGAAATAAATTATGTGGAAAATGTGTTTGTTTTCAAAAGCACAACTGTGCTTCCATCCGAAATATATTACTGCAGTTTGTGAAAGAGTCTATCTCAGCAAGCTACAAAGGTGGTATTCTTGGTGTTCCTGAAGCACTGGTTGTGTAGAATGACACGAGCTTGGCCAGCAGAGCAAATAACCAAAGGCAAACTCTGGAGCGCTCTACTTTCCCTGGCTAAACAGTTTAGCAGGCCGATCCTACACTCCTTAGCCTGACAAGTCAGCGTTAGCTCAATGGCATCCATGGGTGATGAGAGCCCAGCCCTGCTCATGACGGGCTTTGTCCTGGTCTCCCTGACTTCCACAGAAGCAAGAGCACATGCTGCTTTAACCACATCCCTCCTGCGCTCTGAGGGTGGAGATCACACAAAAAACTCCTCCGGCATACCTCAAGAGCACAGAAATTATTGCTTCTGTGAACACCCAGAATGAATGTTACCCCAAAACAACCAGAACAGATCACGAGTACAAGGTGAAGTAGGCATCACTCTCCCAGGTGCAGCTCTTGAACAACACAGCTTTTGAACTGCTTTTGAGCAATAAGCCACAGCAGGGAAAAGACCCTCCTTGCAACTTTTTTGGATGGATACAGTTCCATCGAGAACAACATTAGTAAAGGATAAATGTCCAAAATCAGATGAGCGCACATGAAAGTCACTCCTACCCTTTCAGTCATAACGGCTAAGCAAAGATTTATGAGCCTTTAGGTTTTTTCCTGATCCTGAGAGAAAGCTGCTGATGGAGGCAGCTATTTCCCTGATGCAGGCTGGTTTGTTTACAAGAACACAGGAACACCTTTTTCCCTGAGCACAGAAGGAATTAAACATCAGAGCTGGCTTCTCTGCTTGCAGTTCCCTTCCCAGGCTGCTCACAAAGTTTCTGGGGCCGCAGCTCCTTTCTGCTTTCTCCCTCTCCTACTTAAGTAACCCTCCAAAACATGCTGCTCTAACTGGCAATACCTGATGAACTCCTTCGCTCACACACTTCTAATTAGCCCTGCCTAGATGGTTTAGCAGTGACTATGTTTTAAACTATCTATCTAGTATATAAATTACGGGCATTTTTAGCATGAGTAAGAGGCAGGGCCCGCTAATGAACTTTCACTCAAACACTGGAGTCAGAGATGACTTCCAAAAAACTAATCAAAGTTATTAATCAATAGTGTATTGATATTATTAATTATAGGTAATCTATTGTATAGAATCACCGTACAGAACAGAAATGTGCTCACAGATGACATAGATGTATCACCCTTAACAAAATTGTAACGGTTACGTTTGAAGGGTTCTGGTTTCACTGCAGACACTCTCTAGGTGAGAACATGCGGGAACGACAATTTTAAAAGGTATTAATGAAGCAGCATTATAGTCTTGGCGTAAGATATTGCCATACCTTTTGGAATAAAAATGGAATTACAGATTATAGTCCCTCAAGACAGACAACAGTCTTCACTTTTACTTTTCACACAATTATGTTATTTTAAACATAAATGTTTTATATTGGTTATTTTTATATATACTTCTTAAATTCAGATTACTGTATCAGTAACTTTAAAGGTATTCTCTCTCAATGCCAGAACTTTGTGGTCAGCTTATTAATACCTACTTAAATGATATGATCCAACTGAGGGGCGGTGGCAATTTTATCTGTTTAATTATTTATTTATTCTTTGAATGCCGTATATTTTGGGAACACCCCTACAGTTAATATATTATGTTATAAAATAAAGGAGTTTTTCTCTCAGATTTCTCACACAGATTCAACCTACTTCCATGATATCCGTAAAAGCTTTCCTACTGACTTTGTGTTAGATCAAAGCATAAAGACAGAATTCAAACATGGGGGTTTGTTTCCTTTTTTCAAGAGCTCTATGGAAATTGCCAAAGATATGATTATTTGGATCACAAATAACATCCCTTTTTTTCAAGTTCTGAAATGAATCCATAAATAAAGAAATATGTCAGAATAAATGCACAGTATTTTTCTTTTTACTTAGAAAGCTGTTCTAACACAGTGTGTTTCCATTCTGTCCCTTCTAACTTCTGCTGCAATGGAAGCTCACGTAGAGGTCTATTATTTTTTTTGGAATGGACTGTACCATGCAAACTTCACTCCCACCTACAAAATGGCTGTTTTGTGAATTACAAAGCACTAATACATGAATATCATATTATGACAATGTTCCTATAACATACTCTGTAAAGAATACAACCTGCCCGTACAGAATAATCGAGACGATACAATATTTGCCTTTAAAGAAGCCAACTCCTGAGAAAACAAACAAGAACACCCTACCACTGTTTAGAAATGTCATATGTGAAAATACTAGCATTGCCAGAAGTAAGGCTGATGCTTGGAAGCTGGAAAATTATCATACCTTCTTTGCATATGAGTAATAATATTTTACCTCTTTACATAAAATACAAGTCTAAAGATACCACAACCATCTCTCGAAAGCTGTTCTTGAATTCTACAGCAATGCCACTTCTCATCAATGTACAGCAACAGTATTTTTACTGAACTTAAAAATAATTTATAATTTTCTGTATTTCGATATAATACGAAACAAATGTGGGTTGGCTGTTCAAAACAAGCTTTTAGTATAGACCTATTCTAGAAGGTTATATATCATTCAAAACTATCTAAAAACTAACCACTGCAAATAAAGGTAGTAAAAAGACAACCAGCAAAACTGAAGACTGGATTGCACGTTCTCTCTCACCAGTATGAGTCTGACCCGGTAGTTCATTAAAAACAGTTACATGTTGCAGACGTTTTCTGCTAACAGCAAAATTCAACAAATATGGACACCCACCTCCACCAGTAGGTCTCCTTGACCCATCCCTACTTAGTAAAGCCCATCCAAGACACAGCGATAGAAAAGTAGCAACTGAAAATTTTGCATAGGTACTCTAAGAGGGAATTGCAAGAGTGAATTTTTCAACATGACAGTTTAAAGTTTATAAAATTTATATCTCATAGAAATGCAAAAAAGAAATTATCACAAATTACTTCGCTAACAATCAATCTCTGATGTTTTGAAAACTTTCCCATGGATTATAGTCTTAAACGATGCCCTTCCCCTGGCAGTGAAACTCTGCTAGAGAAATATTAATTATTCTGTTCTGCAGAAATGGGAATGCACAGATGCTGGCAAGAAATTTTAGTTTGAACAAATTTCCTATGTTTTCTAGAAGAAAATATAACTAAAATCTTCATCTGGGCCACCTGTCCAGCAAAGTATTCAACATTTTAACTAAAATCTTCATCTGGGCCACCTGTCCAGCAAAGTATTCAACATTTGAATCTGGATCTGATTTTAACATGATCGCATATCGAGCATCAATACAGTATTCAGAAAAGATTATTAAAGAAAGCGTTATTTAAAAAATACAAATTCTTAATTTCCAATTGCAAACCAAATAGCGCAAACAACTCAGTCATGGGTTTCTGAAACAGCCTTTAAAAATTAATGTCAAAATCATGACTGAGACTTTTTAATCAGTAAATGTTTGTATGAGGGATGGTAATTTATTACTTTCAATCTACTACCAAAAGAATGGGAAATTCAGAAGTAAACTGGGTTTAGCCAAAAAAAGAAAATATTCCATGTGCTGATGGGATGCTCGTGAGCAAATTTTCCTGAAAGCAGCTTTACATGACTGTGTTTCATTTTGGGGTTTTTATTATTATTATTATTCTTGTATGTATTGCATGTGCCAATTTGATGGGTTGTGATCAATGTATTGGTTGTATTCAAAAACATCAGAAAGCCCTTGCAGCGAAATGCTTTGTGTGTTCAACTCTGGTTGCTCGATAAATAATTTCTAGCAAAACTGATGATCTGCTTGGGCTCTGAGCAACCCTGAGTTTCTTGTTGCTTCTAAAATACACTGTGATTACTCAACTATGGTAAATATGTTGAGATTAAAGCCACATGAATGTCCTGAGTCCCACTCTGATATTTTTAACTTTAGCCACAAAATGAACGTAGTTTTAGGGCATGATTCTCATTAACAGGATATATAGCGAACTCTAAAATGTCACTGAGAGCTTGTGCTGTTTCTATTTTGGCTCCCCAGGGAATCCACCAGGCTGAAATAATTAAAAAAAAAATACACATTCAACCCTACTAAGCTAACCTAACCAAATGTCCCTGTAAGCAAGAAAAATACATAAATGTTCAATGAGATACACAGGTTAGTTTTTCTGTTTGGCTCACCCAAATAGGAAAGAGCTATTTGTAAAATCAGGCTCAATGGTTATAGTAATTAAATGCTATTCTAGCTCTCTCCATCATTTTGCTTCTCATATATAGTAACAGATGTTGCATCTAGTCTCACTCACAAAACACCGAATCAACCCGTGACACTATCACAGGACTCAATTTCCAGATCAAGATCACAAAGGCTGAAGATCTGAAATCACAAGGAGACTTTGCTTTTCAGGTTATGCATGTGGAGTATGTGTGAACTGTATAATGTCAAGTGAATAAGTACATTACAAGAAATCATGTAACTTGTTAGCAGATTTTAGAATGAAGCGGTAACAGAACTCGGTAAATTTAAAGATCTGACAAAAACGAATACGGAAGACCAAGAAAGATTTTCACACAGCAAGCTCATGTCAAACAACACAGTCAACTTAGAGATCTGATAAAGTTTCAGTGCTGAAATCCAATCAAACTGGTACTTAATGTAATTAAAACATTTCTAAAGTTCAGAACAAAACTGGTATTTTATTTAGTAAACACCATTCAGCCATGCAGGTCTAATTTTCGGGATGCCAATAAACACTAGAATTGGCTAATAATAATGAGTAGAAATAATCTTTTACTGAGTCTGAACTAGCAGAACACCAGTAAGGTTTTTTTTTTTCCTTTTTTATTGGCTCATTAGGTTATGAGGAACTTATGATTAGCTGTGGACTTTAATGTACAAGTCACCAGTTCAGATGAAACGAGTAAAGAACATACTTACACAGCTGCTGACCAAATTTCTGCCAAATTCGAATGAGGGAAAAGGGCCTCAAATAGATGAGGTTTGTAACAGTTTGCTTAAAAATTAGAAGCTGGGATTGAGTAACCAAAGGGTAGGCAGCAAATTTCAGGCCCCGACTCGTACTGAGAAGCAGCAATGTGAACACAGCAGGCAGCCACCTAGCACACAAATACTACAACCAAGACAAGGAACTTCGCCACGTTGCCCAAAGTGAAAGGTATACAGATATTTATAAGGGGAAAGACGTAGGAAACAAGCCTCATCCATCCTCCAGTTCGCTACATAACTTATCTGCTTCTGAAACATGGACTGGAACTACAGAAAACACTTTTCATTTTGAAACCAAAACCAGTAACGATGAATTTGTTTTTTACGTTTTAAAGGTTGTAGAAGTGTTTTATCCACCAAATTTGGTGAATAACATTCACTCTAATTTCATAAGTGAAGTCTCAAGCAGTTTCAATTAGACAAATTCTTCTTTTTAACATTTCAATACACATGCACGTTTGTATCTTTTTAATGAGTTTATGGGATTTTACGGTCTTTGAGCCTGCTTCTACTTAGGTCAGTCTCAAAACTTTGGCTGAGTTCAGTGAAAGCAAATCAACCCACGGGCAAGAAAAATCATACTTCTTATAAGGATCCGCTTTTTCCTGCTTATTGGAAGAAAACATAGAAACAAGGCTAATAAAAATTTTTCCCCTGATGGTCACTTACTTAGTACTTCATTTACAACTATTCACAAATACTTTTTCGATTATCGTTTTTCTTCTTAATTGGACACTTTATCATCTCGTTTTAGTGGCTGCCCCAGTACTGGATCCCAATTAAGGCCACAGCCATACCAGTGGAAAGCTGTGTTTGCTGTTTAATCACAGTTATGCATGCTTTAGGCTAAAACCCTTGTAAAACTGCTATGCCCGATTTACAGTCCAGACAAACTGTTTGAACGGGACCTAAGAGGATTCTGGTTTAATACTCAGAAGGAATAAGGCTTTTTAATGCAGAAAAAGCCTCCTAATGGAGTCTGCATATAAGTCTTCACTACACAAGCATGACAGAGGTACCCGGCAATCTTTTACACCAGCACTCCTAACCTGCAAATGCTAATGGCTGTGACTTTTAAATGGCTAATGCTTATGGAAATGCTGAAGTTAAACACTTCAATGTTTTTTTTTCTTAGTGAGTAATGCTTTCTCACCACACAATGTGCTAGACGGCAACATTAAAATTGGAACTGTTCCTTTCAAACTTCCCAGTTTCCACAATAAGTGTTGTCTCATAAAGTTTGTATTTCAAGGGAAAGGTTCAAAGACCGAGTGTTTGATCACACAAAGAAGTCTTCTGTACAGCAAGTTCACAAAATCATCCATTTTATTTAATGCCTAACTATTTGGTAATTGCTCATATTCAGTCTCACACCAGCTTGAATGATTTCAGCTTTTAATGTGCCTCATCTCATTCTGAGGCACATCAATCCATGAGTAGATCGCAGCACCTTGAAATACTAATGCTTGTCACATACTTTTATCTCCTCTAAAAGGTCTTGTTCGTTGTGTGCTTAAATCTCTTAATAGCTTTTTCTTCTCCTTAGGTTTTTACTTTTGTGGCAACTGAGTCTAGTTAGGATGAAGTTTGTTTAATTTTCATTTTAGTGAAGTGCAGGAGCAATAATCTAAAAGCCTGAATTATTACTGTATTAATAGAAAGGTAAAATTGCTTTTTCTAAAAAAATGACTTTCTTCCCCAAGCATGAAACTCTCTCAAAAACGTATCTATAGTAATAAAATAAACTTTTCAGAATGTGAGAAGACACACAAGGACTTATATTTGATCATGTACGAGGATCACTCAGATATGCACAAATGGGTATCACAGCTACATTTCCAACATTATTGTATAGCACAAAGTCTGGGAATGCTTGACACTGTGCTGCTAAACACCTCTTACAATAATGAGATTCTTCTTTTATTCCAGACTCATTTTTATTCTATTGTCTAGTTAACTAGAAACTTATACTTGCTGTTGTTTTATCTCCTTGCACGCATTCCAACTGTGGGTACCCTGCTAATTTCCCTCCCGCACCAGCCCCTGTAAGGGACTTGCCTTTGCAGCTGCCCTGAGGCCAGACGCACACTGGAGGTTGGTGCTGCAGCACTGTAAGATCCCATCTGCTGTCAGGACTCTGCTGAGAGCTGATGCATTCACACACAGGCCTGCACAAGGTGCTGCGCAGCACATGCGCCGCTCCCCGCGTGCAGTGGTTCGCTTCCATCTCGTGTCAGTTCGGTGCTCAGACTGCTGCAGGAGTGAGTCACGACCTCACATCATACCAGCCCTTTTGACAACTTTTCCTTACAAATCAAACTACAGCATAACTGAGTTCTGTCATTTTCCTTCCAATATTCAAAGAGAAATCTAATGAAAAAAAATTGCTCACCTGAGCAAACCTGTAAGACTTTCCCCAAACCCTCTGGAGAACAGCCACACACCTCTTGGGAGAGCATTTTAAGGCTAAATTAATACCATCTGGACAACAGCAACAGTTCTGAAAATCATGCTCCTCTGAAAAGCTGCTGCTGTCACCTACACACATTTTTTTAATCCTTTACTTCATTGCTTATTTCAAACTATGTGAAGACATAGTCTCGTTATTCAATCCACAGTTTCACTCATCAGTGTTCATTCAGCCCTTCAGCTATCTCCAGTATATACATAAAGTACTGTGCTAGTCAGTATGATTAGGGACCTGCTCTGTGATAAATAAAAAACAAAAGCTAAAACCAAAAAAAATTTCTATCTCCCCTGTGGAAATACTAAGCAATCTTCAGTGTCTGGGGCTTTTTTTCGCTCACCGGTATCCAGTATGCTTAATAACAATTGTCCCCCACCTTGAAGATGGCTATATTTCAGTCTTCTTTATTTTTAAATAAATGATGCTTGATGATTTGAAGTGCTCTTACATTGCAGTTCCTACTTACACAGTATTTTAGCAGTAATAGTACCAGGGATGGGGCAGGGTTAAAATATTTTCTTGTTTTAGTCTGTCAAAATACTCTTTGAAACTAACATATCTGATACATTAAAATATTTATGTGAAATCTGTCTGTTCAGCACTCAAGCACAGAACTGATAAGTATAGTCAAATTTGTACTGGATGTCAATCAACTTACGAATGAATGGAACCATTCAATTATAGAGCAATGATACAGAAGCAGACAGGCATTTACACCTTGCTATCCAGTAAATACCGCCCATTTTCACGTCAGTATGCAGGACAATGCTGTCCTTACGCTTCTCCACAGTTCTTCATATTTTCTTTCAAAACTATGAGGCAAAGGAGATTAAAATCAATACATGAGCTGTTTATGAAATGTCACTTGGGCAGTCTAGGAATCTCGCTCTATTCATCAAAGATGATACTTAATTTTTCTGTGAAAATGTTTACTCAAAAAAGGGTCATCTGCAAAGGTGTTAGCATAGTTCAACCTTTACTCCCATTTTGTTACAATTTCCAAACAGTTTTTCAATTGGGATGGTGGGGTTTTTTGTTTGTTTGACCTCTATATATGACCTCTATAATTTAGGAAGAGATCACCAAACAATAAAGTGCAGGTCAACAGCCATCTTGATGACTAGACTGAGTTCAGGTAGCACCTGAACTTCCACATTCTTCTTCCAAACCCAAAGATATTCAGTTCTGGAGCAAAACCTTTATTTTCTCTCAACACTTTTCATATTTTGTGGGAGGGGAGGGAAGTTCAGCATTTCCTGAATGTGCGTCTCCCACACCCTAATGTGCCCAGTGTTTCTCCTCTCCTCTCTCTCACTGCTCAAAGAGTAAACAGGAGCAGGGGCAATCCCAGGGCCTTACGAAGAAGCTGTCAACGTCCACCCCACTGGCAGGGGATGAAACGCAGTGCTTATTTGCTGCTGTATGTGCGAGATTTCAGCAGAGCTGTCATGGAGCAACACACTGGGGACCAAATGAGTGTCAAGTGTGACACTTGGCAGGGCTGTCTGCCAGGATTTGAACCTGTGGTTCCAGAGAGTCTAGATGTTAGTCTAGGAAATCCAACCTGCTGCTTAGATGATGAAACCATCCCCAATTTAAAACTTGCAGCCTTATTCCTCTGGAATGTCCCTTCAGATGAATGGAATATCCAACCATGCTGGCTAAGCACATTAACTGGATGCTTCTACTAAAACGATCAGAAGTAAAATAACTCTGTTGACATTTAAATCGCCATAATCTGTCTGCAAAGCTAACACTCCATTGAGATGAACAGGAACATTTATGACTTTGGTTTGTATCCATATATGGTATGATTGTACAATATCCACTTATATTCAAGAGGTTACCTTTGCAGTCAGAGGGCAGTTAAAGTAAAAAGTTGAAGGAGATGTCTGTTGCATGTACATGTGGTCATATGGTCAAGATAAACACGAATATGGTTCCACATATTCTTTAACAATTAATGAGAAATATTGCATCCACAATGAACAGAACTGCAGTGCCTGTCTGATCAGAAAATAAACAATCTCATTTTTAAAAAATTGTCAAGTGTTTATTTTTTATGAAGACCATTGAAGATTGCAATGATGAATTGTCAACAAAAAGATTTCAGTCATTTTCCCAAATACTAAATGCCTATCTTTAAATTACTAGTGCTTAACAGCTGCAATAACTATAATTGGGTCACTACACCTTTAATCCCCACTTTCACACTTGCATCTTGAATCTAAACAGCTGAAAATAAAATCAGAAATGAAGTAGCAAAACACACCTTAAATTTCTGAAGCAGTAGCACTATTCTAACACTCCAGAGGTAATTATTATCCTTAATAACACTAGATATGATTGAGGCTTTTAACAAAAGGAATGCTGCCTTGAAACCGTCTGCTACTACTCAGAATTTGACTGCTATGAAAAATTGTCAGCCGAGGAAGAAATGTGCATTATTAATGACAGGTACATGATGGGATGTGCAAACTCTCTGCCCCGAAAGGGTTCGGAAATGTTAAATTCCTTTACTGTTAGAAGGAGAAAGCTGCACAATATGCCTTAGCCAAGGCTAAAAGGAAGACCTTCTAACCATGATACCAAGAACAACAGGTTTGAAAGAAGAGGGTTTAGATCAGGATGTACTTGTGGGTAGGAATGTATTTCCTAAATATTGAGCACCACTGTTTCTAAACAGTTATTGTTTTAATAATGGTTCTTTCCACATACAGTGTTGTTGGATGCTGCAATCAATGATCAAAGTATTTCTTAATATAAAGATTTGTTATTGAAATTAGTCAAATCAGGCACAATATATCAGGTAAGATAATCCCATTTTTCATACACTATCAATTCTAACATTTTCTGTTGAATAACTCATGAAAGTATGTGCATATTTATTTCAGCACTGTGTGAAGAGGACTGCTGGTATTTGGTTTGAAGAACTCAGGGATGTTAATACATGCTCGAAATAACAGAGCATAGTTCTTTGCAAGCTTTCCCCGAAGGATTTTGCATTACTTGGAACCAGACTGGTCTTCTGTTTTTAAGATATGAAGCAAACCAAAATCACATGTTGCCTCCTGAACCACCTCCTGCAGCTCGGATTCAAAATAGTCTTTCGACAATTACTCCACATTATGTCACCCACAGACAGTAGTTCATGCAGGCACAGCACATCTGTAAGTATGTGATTAATACAGTGACACCCCTCTCAAAAGTAGGAACACTGACATATTCAGGTAACAGTCTCAAAAAGAAAATACACCTGATCCTGAGACATGCCGTGTACATTACTTTATATTTTGAACTTCTAATGCAAAGACCAAAACAGTGATTATGATCCTGCTGTTGACTTTACCATGTATTCTTTCAAATTGTTTAAAAAGGTACAGCTAAAAGTTTGAACAGATCTTTGAGCAACATTCGTTTGACTGGGATACTTCCACTTGAATTTTTAAAGACACATTTTTAGGAGAAAGATATTAGCGAATAATAAAGACTGAAAATTAACCTTGCAAAAAATTCTGCCCATTAGGATAAGCCTGTGCCAAGACCAACACCAGAGAGTGCTCTCAGGGGAGCAATCAGTTGCAAGGGTTGGAACTGTACAAGCTGCCCTTTCATTGCGATGGTGTTCAGATGTGTGTAACAAACATGAAAAATACAGATGGATTTATGAAGGCTGAAGGAATATTATGCTATGCTATTGCTTATTATGCTACAATGCTTTCCCCTTTCTTGTAATACTCCTGACCAATGCTGTTCACTGGAATGAAAGATAAAGCCATGGCTTCTAACCACTCTTGCCTTCCTCATATTTACATATTTTAAATAATTATTCCTAAATACTACAATAGGTACTATGAAAAATACCTTTATATTTCTCTCTGTTATGTACTGAAACACAGAGAGCCTTTTCTTAAATTATAAAGGAAGTCTGTGACAAACTGGGAAGAGAACAGGTATTTTCTGAATCTGTCAGGCACCAACAGCATCCAGAATTTGTCCCAAATTCACCTTTTCTAGCTCAAAAAGTGATGAGAATAAAGGAAAGCTGTTTGACACACAAGATAGCTAGATCAATATCAGAAAGCATGACTCATGAGAAAAAGTGATGATAAGAATGTGAGGACAGAAGAAAATTCAAGAACATGGGCCAGAACATGCAGAAATACAGGCAAAGTTGTACAAGAAGTGAAAGAGAAGGACCGAGCACCTAAATAAAGCGTTGACGAAGGGAAGAAGTCCTCTGGCAAGCAGTGATCATCACACTAGTAAGGAAAGGTAATACTGACAGAGCTCCACTGGTTGAATTCATATTCCGCTTCTGTCTACCCATTCACAGATAGGCAATACATATTGTATATACACCAAGTATACACCAAGTATAACAGTACAGGTCACAATGGCTGGCGTTGTTCACCAATGGAATAGGGTAAAATTCCATTAAACAAAAATTAAATTTTTAGATTGAAATCAACAAAACCCAGTAATTGTTGTGCCTGACAGTTCAAACTAACAGTCAGTATGAATTCTTAGTAATTGTCCTATTCTACCTCTTTCAACGCTCTTAGGCTCTGCTACAAACTGTGTGATTATAAAAAATGGTTTCAGAAGTTTGCAGTTAAGAGGGCTTTTTTACAACAGGAAAACGCCAGCAATCACCATGCTTTTACACAGAGAACTCAGCTCAAGTCAAGATAGATTTCAACTTCGACACAAAAAGCAGAGAAACAGATTAGCTGGCAGCTTTTTAAGCAGTTGGCAGGGAGTAACTATAAGTTCACTTCTCCCACTGGCTTAAAAAGAAATTTGCTATACTTATTACTGGAAAGAGACTCATACAGGAGACTGTTCCAATCAGAACGTTGTATGGTACAGCAGCATTTGAGTTCAGAGTTTCAGAAATACTTGTACTGAGATTTGGAAGTCATGTGAACACTAACTTATTTTCTAATTATTCCTTTGATACTTAGGACTGAGTTGTTTCAAAAGACGTAAACTTATGTTTAAATGTTCCCCACATTTACTCAGTCTCTTCAGAAGTCTCACCTTTCTTACTAAAATCTTTTTCACCAAAGACAAAACATTGTCTGGTACACAGACACAGAAGTGCGATTTTCAGTTTCTCACTGCAAGACATGATGGCAAATTGTTTAATTTTAACTTCACAGACTGTAAGGTGAGTGAATACATCTATACCTCCAATTAAATAAACATGAACAGAAAGACGCACTGAACTACTAATCTGCCTTATACTGCCAAGGTCACGGAGGGCACACCAGGTCAATGCATTAAGTCCTGAGTGCTAGTAATAGCTGCTCTTTCTTTAAGATGCCACTTTGCATTTGTCTAGAGAAATCAAGGAGTTAAATACACTGTAATGTAGGTGACAGGCAGAGTATGCAATTTGTAATCAGTAAATTGGTTTACAGAAGCAAACTTTCTGTTAAATTGGCTTTCAACATTAGAGCAATATACAATAAATATACTTTTACCACAGAATGATTCTATTCATAAAGAACTTACCTCACGTAGGACCGTCTTTTTTCTCTTTTTCCTGAATTCAGATGTGTAGGTGATCCATGCTCTGGGCTTCATTTCAAATACAAAGTTGTAAGAAAACACTACAACTGCAGTTAAACAGTGAAGGTAAGAGACAGGCTAACACATACTGTCACATTAAGATGTCCAGACCAGGCAGCCCAACCCTTTCTGTAATTTTCAAAGGTAGACAATGGGAGTGCTTATGCCTCTTTTTCCTATGAACATTCAATAGGATTTGAACATCTAAATCTCTCTTGGCCTCCTTTAAATCACAAAATTACCAGAAGGCCTCAAAATATATCTTAATAAGGTAAAGGTTTTTTGTGTTTGGTTGGCTTTTTTTTTTTTAAATCATCATTGTTGTGCAATGCGGCAAAATGTCAGAATTCCCAGCATTTCTTTCAAAGTATTTTCTTCATGGGAACGTACATCAGAGGTGAAAGAATGGAAAGAACTGTAGTATCTCTGGTCATTGTATAATCTAAAGGCCTCAGTAGTGGACGTTTTGACTATAACCAGATGGCTGCAGGCTGCCAAACTATTCACGTCTTCTGCACGAATAATATTTTAGTAACTCTTGCTTTTCTCAGCAGCATTACACAGATTAGTCTGTGCCCCCTACTTTTGTCAAGCGTCTAAAACAAGGCTGCACAGTGGCTTCTGACCTTTTATAAGTAAACCTTACAGTCATTACCTCAAGCCCTTCATACCTCATCCCCACTTCCAGACCACTGCCTCTTCACTATTTCAAGCCTTTTGCCCACTTGATTACAAACCTTAGAATAGACACAATTTTACAAGTAGAAAAAGACTTCATTAAGTCATCATCTCATTCTACTTGTATAGAAATAGAGCACAGCAATGTAAGGCCTCAAAAAAGAGCTGTACAGCTTTAAAACTACAGAATCTTTTTAATTAACTCAGACCACACCACGGGCATTTTATGACAGTTATAACAGCCTATTAAATAATATTATAAGATATGAAAAGTTTGTGGTGTCCAGCATGCACAGGCAGACCTACAAAGAAGTCAATGCTCTAATGTACTAATGTCCTGTCCCTTCTGGTGTGCACTGCAGCCCTGGATTACGTGCTATCAACAGTTCTGCAGTGATGTACTGCAGTGACAACTACCCGACTGTCTGCCCGAGAGCTGCTGCCTAACCAGAGCCATAACTCCTCCACTATCTGCTGTTCCCTCCCACGCTCCAAGCCATGCAGAAACATCAACTGCTGTTCCTGTCCAACAAACACACAGCACTCGGGTTTGGTTTTGGGCACGATTAGTTGGTTCTGCACTGCAGTTGATCACTGCTGCCTTCTTGTTATGCCTGCACTCCAGGCCTCTCTGCACCCAAATTCCCGCTTCCCACAACCTCCACTGCTGCGCGAACCCCTTCCATCCAGCCCTACACCTCTCCACCGCCTCTTCCGTAAGCCCCAAGGCTCCTTGAGAACCTTTGGGTCCATGTCCTCAACTTTCTCCGGTTCTCCTGCTCCTAGATCCCTCTCCCACTTCCCCATTCTCCATTTCCCATATTTTTCAAACTCTTTCCATGTTTCCACAATCTGCACTGGCCAGAACTTGGAGTAAAATTACATTCATAAACATAATTGTTTGTGAGGCCACATCACTTCAATTCGTAATATCCTGGCTAGTAGAACTATTCATTGCAGAAGACAAATTCTGTACAAGAGCCTTGATTATCAAATACTACTTCCATGTAGTAGAAGCCAGCACAAGTCACAGCCTTCTGTGGAAGGCTGTAAATCAGCCCACTTCAACAGCTAGTTGAGAGGGACTGAATAATTTTTCTGATTGCCTGCATGTCTCCCACAGAAAATACTGGGGAGAAAAGGTGATTAGCATTCCAGTTAATAGAGCCCAAAGCTATTAATAATAAATCCATTAAAACCCCGAAACTAGTCAGACAAAATTCACCCCACATAATAAAATAAATCTATAATATCAGTAATAATTAGCAATGTATCCTGTAGGATTAAAAATAATTAAAATAATTACATTTTGAGATATTTTTAAATAGGTGCTTCAAAGAAGCTAATAAAATTATATTCAGAACCTGTAGGCTACTGTCCTGGCAGAATATACTTTGAGTATAGTCTAAAATAATGAATTTACAAGTAATTAAGAAGTATCAGGCACTGCGTAATTATTTTTAATGATCTTGCCTTCCTTCTTGAAGATAACAAAGATTTGGGGCCCTTTTTAGCAAAATTTTGTAACAGTCAAATTGAGTGTGTTGCCCACTGTTCACAACATCCAACAAGCAAACAGGTATCAGTGTACTCCAAGACAGCTAACAACTGTGATTACAGAGATATACAACAGCATATGCAAGCATGAAGCCCAAAATTCTTATGTAGGCACCAAAATAAATAGTCAGTTGTCAGGGGTGATAGCTTTACTGGCAACGGGCAAAATAACTGCTAATAATCTGGAGATTTTTTTTTCTGGGGCAGCTTACATAAAAAAGGGCAGTGAGTAAAGAAGAGCAAAGCAGTTAAGAAGCCACCGCAAACCAAACAGGAAAAACTATGTGTGACACTATAAAACTAAGGGAAATTTAGAGTGGACATAAGTAGAGGGAAAAAACCCACCAAAAAATGGTATTCACATTGCATTATATAAAGACTCAATGGACTTGGTCAAAATTTGACCAAAGAAGGCATCCTCCAAAGCACTACAGGGAAAATTACTCTGCAGCATAAATTCATTAGCTGATTGGAAGTTTAAGTGATCTTACTTGTCAGAGGTTTTCTGCTTACAGGCACTACAGAATTTTTGCAGAGAATATGCAAAAGCATGAAGAACATGGGAGAAAGGGAAAGAGAATTATACAATTTCCATGAGGCCTGACAAGTTTAGGCATACAGCTTAAGATTTAAAAAAGCAGTTCTACTATACATAATTGGCTCTTACCCAACAATTTAGCTAAGTAAGATTTATGTAAACTCCTGTTTCTCAAGACAGATATCTAAACTGCACTCCACCCATACTGAATCTGCCAAACTTTTTTGTTCATAAACAACCCCATTTAGAGATGTATGGAGCTTAGGGAAAGAGAAAAGGAAAGCTCCATGCTAAAAATCCCCCCAGCAGGAAGTATCTTCCTGGAAAAATTATCAGATGCAGAGGAATTCAAGTGGCTTACCAAAATTAAAAATGTTTATGAAGAACGGACCAGCATTACATGGACAAACTGAGTTCCCATACTATAAGCCTAGATGAAATTACCACACTTATAAAACAACCTCTTTGTACAGCACAAAAACGCAAAACCCAGAAGCAATGCATTTCTTTGCCCAAAATGAAGATTTGTTTCAAAATTAAATTTGTTTTTAAAAGAGGTCTAGAACTATTAATTTCTAAATTTCAATTAAAAATGACAGAATAACATAATAGCACTGACAAAGCAAGCCAAACAAAAGCTGTGGTAGATTAAATTTCATGCACCTATACACTGAAGACTCAAAAATCTAAATTTCCCCGTACACAAAACTGATGGAACACTTCTGGTTATTCCTCTTTGAACTGTAAAATGAATTTTCAACCTTTGTTGCTACACCCCTCAAGTAATATTATCAATAGCTCCTTCAGAGAAGAGATAGCTAATGTGTGGTTTTGGGGTTGTTTTTTTTTTAAGTTATTAGCTTAGCTCTTAAGCCATGACATAAATAGTAAATATCTTGAAAGGATATGAATGAAAATATGGGAGAATGAATCAGAAGCAGAAAGCATTTTATAAGAGAAGGTGATTCAGAAGGCAAGAGCAGAAAAAGCAAATAACTGAGGCATCAAATTTAGTATCATATCTTATTATTATGCACAATAAGAGAAATTTCCATGTTAGACAGTAAAGTATTTAATCATGTAGCCAAGAAGCTTTAAACATCTACTATTCCACAACTATTAAGTCCAGACTACAGTTCTGGAGTCTACAGTTCCCTCCCTCTCAAGTAATGAGGGTGGTGGTTCAAGAGGAAAGATGCACAAGAATCCTGATGTCTGCAGATCGCCAAAAAATCCACTGAGTTATAGTCTTCTGCACAGGGTACTGTATCTTCCTCTTGCTCCCTCCCCTCCCTCCTAGGTCAGCTTCCAGAAGTACAAGACACACTGGCAAAGCCCTCCCTCATACGTATGTGCTAGAGAGGCCGTAGATGATATTCAATAAAACTTAATGTTGCATCAGTTGATTTCAAAATAAAAATTCTATTGGGCGCTAAGGGATCCACACAAACAAGGATGATCTATTACTTGAAGTTCACCCAAGGTCTTGTGCAAAAAGCTATCCAAGGGATCGCAGAGAGAGGGGCTAAAGAAAACTCAGCAGTTGCAATGAAGTGTTTTCTGTCTTTTTAAATACATACTGATGACATAAAGCATAATTTTATGGATTTGCCTGCACCACCATATTACAGACTGTAAGCACAGGCACTGTACCTTGTTTGTCCACATTGCTTAATTCTCCTCTAGATCTGCTTTTGAAGCGTTCCAACTAGATTTCTCCAAGACAAACCTAGGCCACAACTCTGGGCATAGTTCTCTTCAGTAACTGTTTTAAGAGTCAGCAAGGAAAACACTACATCAGCGCTGGCTCCCTGCACTCGAAACAGTCTACCTGCACAGACCTTGAATTTTGTGTGTCCTCAATCTCCCCTAAATGTCTTGATACTGCAAACAGAAAGTGTAACTTCGGTGGCATGTAATTAAAGCACCGTTCTGCTGTACTGCAGCAAAGATTGCATGTTTTCAGACTTTGAACTGAACCCTGCCCCCTCCTCAAAAGTGCACCTTAGGTGTACAGAGCTGCCACATGCTGCTCAGGGACGGATGTGATGGGATGGATGTGACCAACCTGTTTTAGAGGTTTTTGCACCATTTGGATTTGGGGCCAGGGACTGCTGCCAAACTTTCTCTAATTCAGCAGTATAGGTGTGCCCAATGAGTCCATGCTCAAGTCGTGTTTGTTATTCCCTTTGAAGCCCTTTCAATTCACTAAAGATTGCTCTCAAAATCTGAACAGGAAACAGGACCAAGAGAAGAACCAGAACTTTGTTTTGTCTGGCAGCTGTATACAGAGGTGTGAATTCCAAGATACTTCATGAATGAACTGTTCAAATGAACTGCATTTTTGTAACTGAGAGCTACGTTGCCGAGCGTGACTAAGCATTGTCATATGTTTATGAAAATAGCTATGTTCACTTTCTCATTTAGATTATACATAACCAGAACATTAGGTGAGTATTGTAGTTTAACCCCAGCCAGCAACTCACCACCCAGCCGCTCGCTCGCTCCCCCCTGATGGGATGGGGGAGAGAATCGGAAGGGCAAAACTAAGGAAACTCATGGGTTGAGATAAGAACAGTTTAATAATTGAAATAAAATAAAATAGTAAAAAAAAAAAAAATGTAGCGAAAAGGAAAACAACAAAAAGAGGAACAAAACCCAGGAAAAACAAGTGATGCAACTGCTCACCACCCACCGACCAATGCCCATCCCATCCCCGAGCAGCGATCGCTGCCCCCGGCCAACTGCCCCCAGTTTCTATACTGAGCATGACGTCATATGGTGTGGAATAGCCCTGTGGCCAGTTTGGGTCAGCTGTCCTGGCTGTGCCCCCTCCCAGCTTCTTGTGCACCCGGCAGAGCATGGGAAACTGAAAAAGTCCTTGACGAGTGTAAGCACTACTTAGCAACAACTAAAACATCAGTGTGTTATCAACATTATTCTCATCCTAAATCCAAAACACAGCACTATGCCAGCTACTGGGAAGAAAATTAACTCTAACCCAGCCAAAACCAGGACAGTGAGATTGTCAGATGTTATGGACTAACATGCTGACAACATGTCAGAAATGGACAGCCATTATTCTGCTCATCAAAAGTACATAATGCTGTCATTTAGCTAACCAGGCATCTGAAAGACATAAGCAGCTGGCTCCTACTTACCTGTTTAAGACACTAGTACAGAACAGAAAGCAATTTGATAAATGGGCACTTGCCTGTTCCTGTTACTGAAGTCATTTGTCTCTAAGCAGTGAGCAGACTTGGAAACTTCCTTGATATCATCTTTGCTTGATATCAAATCATCAAAGATGCCAAGAATTAAAATTTTCCAGTGATGAATAGAAAGTCTCACAGACATAAATCAGCTTTGCTAACTTTATAACTAAAATGCAACAATCCTTCTATACCCTGGAATGGAAATGAATGCCAGGTAAGAGCCTTCCAGTGCCACACAGTTAAACACCTCCAATCTCAACTGCATTAGAGAAACCCCATCCTACTGGTGTTTCCTGGATATCCATCCAATACCAAGTTCACAGTCTGCACATCCTTATGAAGTCCACAAGTACATACACATAGAGACTGAAAATAAATACAGAGTGCTAATAAATAGAATGCAAAAATGCATTAATAACAGTTCATTACATTTGCTTTTAATGTCTAGATGTCGTGGTTTAGCCAGGACACTAGACTATTCCAGAAAGACTGGCAATAGGCTGGATTTTTAGCTCTTTTATTATGTGTCCTAGGAGGAAAGGTAACCAACATGAAAATGAACACAGAAAAAAATCTGTCAGAAGATGTTGCAGTTATAAGGAAGAATGCTAAAAACTTTTAAAGAAGGAATCAGAGAGAAGGCAAACTGACAGAACAGGATGAAAAAACCCTTCAGCTTAGAAAATTTTCAAAAAGTCAAAAGCAGAGAAAATTATCTGAAATGCTTTTGCAGTAGAAAAAAATATTAAATAAAAACCATTTAGCAAGGTAACGGTGAATAGCAGCTCTATGAGTTAGCAATTGAGCTTGGCAGTAAAAATAAAAGCTGAAGTGATACATACTTGCATACGCTGAGACTCTGAGGTTTTTCATTACCAGAAAGATTTCAATTAATGACAGGAGATTCATGAAAGAATAACAAAAATTGTAAGTGAACAGAGACAAATGAAAAATCATTAGAACTTAGAAAAAACCCTCAGATATAGACACCATAGTTTAACACAATTATGAATAAATTGGGGGGAAAGGAGTACTGCCTACACATTTTTAAATGGTATAAATATTCGTGCTGAAATTGCTGTATTTAACTCAATGGAAGTTTTGCCATTGTCTTTATGGGGGCAATGAGTTGACTTAGAAATAGGAAGGGAGAAATATAAGTTACAATCAGAAACTAGCTTCAAGTTAGGCTTGTTAAATTTGTTGAAAGTAGGGTACTTTGAACTTGAGAAAGTTACACAAAAGAAATGATGGAAGCTTCAGCACATGTGGTACTTAAAATGGCCTGAAAAACAGCCTGGAAAACACATAGCAGGTATAGTCCTATACTGTCGACTGAATTAAATGTTCTCAGCAAATTTCTGTGGCTTGCAAATTCACCAATACTGCTGCAATAATTTAAAAAGTCAACAGAGAGACTATCCAGGGACAAAGAAAGTTCGTATCCACCAGCACTAATTCTAATAATAATCATAGTCCCATAATAGGCTCTGTGCCTGTGTCAGTCCCTATTCTATATTCCTCTGACTCTGAGTCACCACAAGATTCTGTTTCTATATCCTCCTGCTTAACTCGGATGTAGATTGAGCTGGTGTTAGACAGCAACACATGGTACAACCTGATGGAAATTCTTAAATACTTCTTAGTTCTGCAACAGACTTCTGTAAGATCTTAAGTCTTTTATTAGGACATGTCTACACATCACAAAGAAGCATGGTGCATAGGCCTTCAAGTTAATATTGACCAAACTGCTGTCACAGCTTGAGTTTGGGCCCCTAAAGCAACACAACTGCCTCCTCAGAGGGCTGTGTTCAAGCTAACGTGCTCTACAAGAAGCTCTTGTTACGAAGGCATGAAGGCATAGCTACCTTGCTTCCAACACTGAAGCTAACTCAAGTGGGACTGAAGTCCTCATCATACCCTACTCTTCAGAACAGATGTGCTCTAATTACTCTTTTTCAACAGAGAAACAAAATTAGAATCTGAGAGATCTATGATGATGTTTGGTACTACTGCGCTTTCGCCCTAAAATTAGCAAAGAAAACTCATAAAATAGCTCTATGCAAATAATTTACAAGTCTCCCGCTCCCACTCAAAAGAGGATGTGTCAGTGTGAGAAGAAGGGAGACAAGCTATCTGCAGAAGCAAACTTGAGGAAAGTGGGAGGCTTTAAGAAGACTAATGCACTTAACAGAACACAGAACAAAAGCTGTAACAATTACACTTACAAACATACACAGAGCTAAATTCACAAGAAGTTAAACCCTGCAGAGCTATGTTATTCTTTTTATAGGAAAAGGATGCCAATGTCCTTTCTAACATGCACAACAATTTATGTGTCATATCACTACTGTCATTGGATCAAGTCTGGACATTTCAAGGACTACAGAAAAACAGACAGTAATTGAGCTCAGTGCGGGATTTTTATACTTAAAGTAGAACTACATGTACTTACATCACCTCTTCACCTGAACCAGGCTCATATTTACAATCATGGTGTGAAAGACACCCTGCCATCTGTGATTTTTATTGAAAGAAAATACCAAGCCATAAGAAGCAGCTAATACTAACTGCAGCAGCTGTGCACTGTCTCCAAAGAGAATTATGGGACATGCATTGAATGCATGGCATTGCTTTGTAAGGATTTGATTAGATACAGTTTGGTAAGAAAAAATGTTATCCATCAAATAAACAGTCTGCTATTTTAGAAGTTAAATTCTGTGTGTACAGCCAAACACATTTTCTTTCCTGTATTTCAAATGTAGGGTAATTCCAAAAACTACTTCACTAGTTATAGAAGTAATTAATTCTGTCTATAGAATAGGGAGCGAAGCTAATTACAGATAAAAAGTATCTATAAAATGAATTAAAATTCACAAGAAAACATTACTAAAGGCAGTTGACCATTTATTTTTAATGCTTTGAGGAACATCTACTCTTGAAATGAAGAGCATAACAGCATCTAGCAAAAATTACTCTTTTGAAGAATACAATTTTTAAAAGGGAAATACACAGTGTAACTGCACTTAAGATGTTATCCTACAAGTTCTCAAGCTACTACTGACACATATGGTACAAATTCTGCTGTCTTTGAAGTCATAAGCTGACTATAACACAGTGGAAGTAAACAGAGGATTTAATTACATTTTAGCTCTACCTCCATAAAACACTAGAAAATACTGGTTACTTCTGACTTTTGCTAATTATTTTTTTGTTTATGTTATGTTAAATTATGTTTTAACAGAAAATAAATAAATAATTGTGCCACTGGAATAAAATTCTCATCTACTATAAGCACTACACTTAACTCCTGCACAACTGGAAAAATCATGTTACACCCCTTACGATGTAGTTGAAAACTCAACCCCATTTATTTAAGAGCTGTCAATGACACAATCTACACATTCTCACTTTCCATAATCTACACAACCTTTTTGATGTAATACTTCATGCACCTGTAAAACTTAATGAACACAAAATAATGTGCATACATTTTCATTGCTTTCATTGAGTTCTACCATCCTCATTTTTTTCTGCTAATAAAGTGAGAAGATTATTCTGTAAGATTGATTCTGCAGATTTTTGAGAACTGTCCTGTTCTAACGGACAGATCACAACTTGTAAGAAACAAGGATGCAGAGTTTTGTTGTTTTGTTTAATCACAATATAGAAGGGAAGAATAATAGTCATTCTCATTTACATATGCAACCATAATTTTTTGGTACGTGAGAATGCATGATGCTTACAAATTATCCTGAATGGTAATTTTTGTTCACGTGACACTTTTCTAAAATTTAAGAATAAACAAATGTGAGAAAGCAACATGCAATAAACAAGTGGCTGTTCTTTTATTACAAAGATTTTATACATCAGTGGCTTGAAATAATATGGATGCTATTTCCATCCACTTAAAAATAACTCATAGTGCAGTATTTTCTTGTTACTATTGGGGGTGGGAGCAAAAATAGCTTTCCAAAAGAATATTTGGCATAGGAACAGTGTGCTATATTTTTTTTAAATAAAAGATCTCATGACACCCAGGCATTTGCAACTCAAGAACATGAAAAATCAGCTGGAGTTCTCACACCAGTGAACATAACAAAATGCCCCTTATATTCCCCAAAATTCTTGATATGCAAAGGAGAACATTATAATGATGTGGGATTATAAATATTAAACATACTGCAACAAGTTGATTTATAGCAGCAAATAAAAACATACTATCAGGCAATTAACATACTATTAAGTGTAGTGTTTACTACCATGAGGCATCCATCAGTGTAAATAAACTTCTTCCATTAGCTCTTTATTGGGGCCTGCCAGTATACTTCTACTTCAGGCTCTCTTAACTGAAGAATATTGTTTAGATCCTCACCTGGTGCAAAATAAAAGAACTCACCCACAGTATTTCTTTACAGCAAACTCATAGCACTAGAAGGAAAACAAACTGTACTGGCATTAGTTTATTAGTTGATGATCAATCCTGACTGAAGTGTTTTCTGCCACACTTCATTCTTATCCCACTACTGGATTCTTCCCAAATATGTGAGCAAATCACTGTTGAACCCTCTGATACACCATAAAGCTAAAAATGTCGTCTTAGGTTATCAAAATGACTCAAACTAGCACAGTGAAGCACAGTAAACAGCTGGTCACATGGTTACACACAGCAACCCAGGAGGTCATTCTGTAAGGACAGTGTGAGCTTAAAAAAGATCTAGAAAGAAATAGGAAACTGAACCAATAACCAAAATGCTACTATGATCTCATCCTTCATTTTAAGAGATACTGTAGTAGCAGTAAAGAGAATATTAGGACTATTTTGGCGTCAGCTATGCACGGATGATTGGTTAGCTGTCTGCAGGGAAATACTGTTCTTTAAAAATGGCCGCATGGCTTTTGAAGTGAAACTGTACCATGGTAAGCAAATAACAGCACTCATTCAGGACCCCAGTTTCAGACAGTTGACATGAACATCTACCAATGATCTTACCTGGAACTCATTGCGATGAAAACACAAAAAAGATTTCAAAAAATGCAAAAAAGCAGCTATGTTCATAGTTCCTCAGTCTCCCCCATACACACACACACTATTTGTCATTTAAAAATATCATTAGCTAAAATTTTTCATCAAAGCAGTGCATTCACCAGCTACATTTTACTACAGAAACTGCCAAGTATTTTATTTGTACTTATGCTGTGAACTGTACCTTAAGCTGGGCTTGGTGTAGCTCAGTGGTATGGAGCTAGGAAAGGGAACTTACACTTCCATTACTGTATCTCCCTTACTCTGGTCAAGGCGAATCCCAGCGTAACACTGACTCACGTGTACTGTAATGTACACGAGTTACACAAAGTATTTATTACACTTACATGCAGGGATCCATGGGATATGGACCCTCCATCCTCCTTTCATTGCCTCTATGTCCAGGACAGATGGAGGTATAGAATTTGGGTCTGTGTCCCTCACTCAGGAACTCCTTCCACACTTGACAAATCATCCCTCAAAGACAACTCGAATAGCACAGCATCAGTAAAGTATTATTTTTATTGTCATATTATCTGCTCCCAAGTTCTATCTGTAACCTCAGAAAGGACTGTCCAGTTCTAAAATGAAATAAAACAAATCATCCACAATATCAAATGTTTTATGAGAAGCCTAGACTTGGGAATTGCAGCAAAGTTGCTCAGTCGGTTTCTTGCATTTATGTCAATACTCAAGAATGCAAGGGAACAACACCTGCATTTTAATTATTTCATATTCCTCCTCCTCCGCTAGATTTCTGTAGGGCAACGGTTTCCACTTCTCAATTACTCATATAAATGTCTTCTCACTTTGTTCCATACCTCCATTGCTACAGATAAAATACCTTACTTGTAACCCAAAAGCACTTTTTTCTTCAAATTCCCCCTTAAAACCCACTTCTATCTACGATGCCCACAAGAAACTGCCAGCTGATAATGCTTAGATAGCTCAGAGGATGGGGGCTTTTCGGCTCTACTGAGTTAATGGAATTTTTGTACTACACAAAGGAAAGCTGCCAGTATCATGATCTAGTTTTGTATGAGGAAGTATAGAAAAATGAAATATCCCAATGGATCTCAGAGAATCCTGCTTCTGGCAACCTGTCACTTTTTTGTGTGTGTGTGTAGCATACTGCCAACAGATTATAGATACTATCAATTATAGAACAGGGTCCATATGGCAAAAGTTTGCCCTATTTTCTAATTGACACCTCAGAAAATATTCATAGCTGCATGGCAATGACTAGA
>VYZW01045954.1:3522-18423 GCA_013401315.1 Balaeniceps rex
CTTTGTTTAATATATCTGTTGGGTTTTATTTGAGGAAAAAACATAGACCGAGGAGAAAGGAACAGTATGTTGGAACAGAACATATACAGAAACATTTGGAGAACAAACTAAAGGAAACCTTCTTCCCTCTGTCCAACTTTTAAGGTAACACTGAAAAGGTAAGACAGTTATCTAAAATAATGAGGGAAATGAAGAACTGTCTTGTCCTCCAAGCCTGTGGCAAAAGCAGCTTTTCCCTCTGAATAGGCCCATTTCATCAACCCAAGAGTAGATGACTTCCTGATTTTACAGTGGAGGAGGGGGTTACCAGTAGTACACTTAATATTGTAATAGAAACTATTTCTACACTACCACCTCCAAAAGAAAGGAGAAAAGCAAGCTTTCCTAGTTTTCAGGGTGAATAGCAGATAATACTGTTGTTGCAACAGAATAGGCTGAGTGACAAATGACTTAAAAGTACTTCATCACCAGATAAGCATAAAGCTATTCTCAAAAAAATGAAAAACACACTCTTGATGATGTATCTGTCAGCTAAGATGGCTGGAGAGTTTATTAAGCACCATCTTGCATAAGCCAAATCACTTCAGCAGCTCTGCAGTACATACACACAAAAAAAAAAGATTTAACATACTATTGAAGAATAAGTATTTCTTGCAGGAGTCCATATGCTTATAACACATGCGGATCCTGTTGGGTTTTAGGTCATGAGGCACTTCATCCAGGCAGTGACAAGGACTCTTCCTGACCTGAACTCCTAAGTCTGGATGGCACTTCACCAAACCACAGGATTCAGAGCCTTCCAGCTCTACCACCACCACAATCTATTTTACAGCATAGCCACACCTTGCTATTTTCTCAGTAGGCCACATTAACCAAGTGCTAATTAACTGGGCTATCTTAACCAAGTACTTCAGTTCAGCTTTTAATCTACAGTTTTCTTCTCTCTTCTCCGATGTCTACAAAACATACACTAAAAAGCTATTTGCTCCACTATTTCATATATGTTATAAAACAATCCAACTGAGCAAGTTTCCAGAAAAGCCCAAACATCTACTGGCAAGTTGTCAGGCATCTAAGAGAGTTATTTTCTTAAAAACTCTTTTTTTTCCCCCTTGTCATCTGCACTAGGGCCTCTGTATTCAAAACATAGAGCCTACAACAAGAAGCTGCCCTGAAACAAAATTCTGGAGAGCTATCAGGAACTGCAGGATAATTTGTTTTCTTATACTATCAGATTTTGACAAGTCATGTGATATTTCTATGAATAAAGAACATTTCACTTTGGAAAAGTCACACAATATTACACTGTCACAGAGACTAGAGCAAAGCCAAAGTGTTAAGAAGCACTCTTGCCCCTCAAAATATTTTACTATTGCTGATACAAGTAGTATGCTCACTTTTTTATGAAAAGCTTTACAGACCTGTGAGAAATCAGTGTACTTTAAGCAGACTTTTTAAAGTCACGTAGAAAGTAATTCTTATATTCAAAGTCATATGTGGCATAGAAGCATTTAACACGCAGATCAAGAAGTTTAATAGAGAACCTAAGTGCCAAAAATATGCCTAACCAAACACAGAAGTGACAACCCACCTTTTAACTATTAAAGGCAGACTGGCAGTGCAAGCTGTTTGTTCACTCACAATCAACTAGAGTTGTAAGCACTGAAAATTGCTATCAAGTAAGACTTTTTTTTGAAGCCTGTAACAGACTGGTAAAAACAGATAGGCAAGACAAGCATCACTCCCAAATCAGTAATACAATATAAACTTGTAAGAGAATGATGCATTATTTAGTGCTGCAGACTTTGTAGGTACAAATGCCCAAGAAATAAGACGATGTAAGAAGATTAAGCATTTCCAACGGTAGACAGTCTAAATTTACATAAGTATCCCCCTGAAGTTTAGGTTATTTTATTACCTTGAAATCACATGCTGTGCATCCACCCGAGCACAATCAGCACACAGCAACTGCATTTTCATTTTTCAGCAACATCTATACTGCAGATTACTTATCTGTGCAAAGTCTTTCAGGAAAAAAAAAAACCTACACACCATGTTTCAACATTACTCATGATCTGGAAGGGCTGTAGGCAAACTAAAAATGTCAGGCCCTTACGGTAGTATTACAGAGAGATAAATGAGTCCAACAAAGCCAAAGACAAGACTGGAATTCAGAATGCCAGCAGGCATTTTGCACATCAGTGCAACTATCAGACATTTAATCCAACTTTCAGGCTAGAAACAGAGGTTAAGAGCTGTACTTGGTGTCTAGCTTCCCTCCCCATCTCAGAACAGGAACATTTTCTTAGATTTACAGGTCAAAAGATTCTGTTCACCTAAACAACTTACTTTTTGTTCTCGACAAATATCCAGCTCCCCACTCTGAAGAGGGAAAGATGGAACTTAAGCCAATACCAGTGCCTGCAAAGCACAGCATCTCTAGAGAGTGCTCTCAAGTATTTTTGGGAATCTTAGTTGGCATACACCAGCCCATGGTTAGCTGGCAACACTTGGAGCCCCCTTAAAGGAAAAAATTCGAATGCTGTTAGACAGCTATTTGGAAGCTGCATAGATCACCTACTAGTGGGAACCATCAGCTCTTTCGCAGCTATTTGGAAGATGTAGTTACTGTCTTCATTATGAAGATGAGAAAGATACAAAAGTAATTACAGTTCCCAAATAGCTGTCTGGACAGGGACAAAACACTTGAGAAATATCAGTATTTGTTTAAACAGTGAAAGTGTTAACATTTTATTTGTTTCACAAACGAGTTACATCTTTGTCATTCTTGCAGACACTGAGAGCATGAGAGTTTCGTTGTCCAATCTGGACAGAGGTGTGGTTGTTCCATCAGAGTTCCCACACTGCCTATGCACTGGGAAACTTGTGGGGAAATCAGTAGTTAATTTGTTCTATCCTACTACCTTAAATCTTGTTATTCCATGTCTCTAAACATAGGTTAGGAACCCAAGAGCTTGAATGTTTCTCTTGTATTCCCCTCTACTGAATTCCACTGAGAACAAGAGTGGACAAATGTGTTAACCAAATGCAAGACATAAGAGACACCGAAGAATAAAAATCATACTACTTCTAGCTAAATGAATGAAAACAATCATTAAAAAATAGTGGGTAGATACAACAGCAAGTCTTAAATGCTGTGATACCAGGTGAAACTATGTTACACACGCAGCTTGCATAGAATACCAGGGCACTAGAAAATTTTCAGTAAATAGTTGGGCCAACCAGACAAAGCACAAGAGCATTCATGTAACCTTGAACTGATACACAACACATTTTATAGGCCTTGTTCTACACATACAAGAGTGAACTCTGAAGAAACCTGCAACTCTGTTCTGAAAAAACAGAGATAGCTTCTGCTGTAAGGAATATTCACAACCTTGAATTTTACATACAAAGCCCCTGTTTACATAGCTAGAAGTCCAAGTCACCTGAATTTAGTTTAAGGCAATTCTGCATTTAAACAGTCTCATTTTATCAGTATAATTTTCTCCCCAGCTTTTTGTATTAGAAGTCATCAACATGAAGAGTTTTCCAAGCCAGTGTGGTTATCCCAATACAAGCCTAGTTAGATCATCATAATTTGCATTAAAAATTCTCCAAATCCACTTTTATCTGTTAGAGAGGAAACTTTACTGCCATTGCTTTTAAAGTAGCCTCAAGTAATCTACAGAGACACACAGGTGGGCAAAATAGAGCTGTTTCATCACACCAACCACAGTGACCTTAGCCCTTCCCCAGGCAATTTCTGCCACATCATACACTTAGATCTCTAACTCAGATTAATATTAAACGGCTATCACATACAATTCTCAGTCAAAAAGGAAAACTGAGCACTGAGGTGTGCCCCCAGGCATACCCCACCCTCCCATCCCCCCCAAGCAGCAGATTTGTACTCCTCTCTGCCCTACACACTCACAGGCATGCTCCCCTCTCTTCCCTCAGGGGGACAGTTACTCGCACCCTTCTCCATCCCATTTTTAATTACACAGATACGAAGAGCTGATTTCTGTCAAAGCAGAATTTTAAAGCCAATTTAAGCCAAGCCTAGGCACACCCACAGAAGGCCCTACTCGCAGGCACCCTTACAGAGGACTGCTTTCCATCAGTGACGTTCTGAATTGAAAGCCGTTCACGGATTTGGAATGAGACCAGAGACGCCTCTCTCTGGCCCGCCACAAACCCACCCGCACCCCGAATACAGGCCCGCTTCGCTTCAGCGCCTTATAAACAAGGACGACGGCGGGCACCAACCTCTCGGCACCACCTTCAGCAACCGCAACACCCAGCACCCCTCCGCAACGCCGAGGGAAGGGAGGGAAATACCTCAACCAACCAACCCATCCAAAACGCACAAACCAACCCAAACCCACAGCCGAAAGCCTTAGGCTGCCCCCCTGCCGCGCCGCCTCCCCCACCACCCCCAGTGCGCGTCGCCATTTCGTGAAGCAGAAGCGCTCCGAGCAGGCCGCTGCGGGGGGGTAGGGAGAAGAAGAGAGCATTGGGGAGGAGACCGAGGGAAAGAGGCCCCGGCCCCATAGGGCAACGGCCGGCCCGGCCCGGCCCAGGCCCCAGCCCCACCGCGCCTCAGCCGCCACTCACAGTTCCGGATATCGGAGATAAAGACCGCCAGGCCCCGCATCCCATCGCCCTTCGACACCGCCGGCATCGTGGCGCGCGATCACGGCCGCCCAGCGACACGCCAAACCGCCGCAACTACCGCCACCCGCTCTCCCCGCGGGGCTCCNTGCTGCGGGCCGCGCCGGGCCTCCCCTGCGCCGCCGCGGCGGGCAGGGTCACTGGCGTCTCCGCCCGCTCCTTGCGCCGCGCCGCGGGTATGCCCGCAGGAGCTCTGGCGATCCTGCGGTCCGGGAGGGGTGGCTGCTTGGAGGCTGGGCCCCGGAAATCGTCGGTGGCGCTGCTGGGACGCGATTACCAGTTACCGCCATCAGGGCAAACGGGCCCAGGCCGACGTGCAGGGTGGCGGGCAGGCGGCCCTTGCTCGTGAGGGGTCGGCTGGGCGGCTTCAACCGCTGGATCCGCGGGTTAATCCACTGCACGCTCCCTGCTCAGGAAGGGCCTAATCCCTTCCTCTCCCCGTGCCCCTAATGATGGAGAAGTTTTATGATTTCTGAAGGAGAAATATAAGGCTTTGCAGGTGCTTCATTGGATGTAACTTCTGAAGGGAGAAGGAGAGGGATGGCAGATCAGGAGACATGAAAATTTCACTTCGGTAAACTTTGAGCAGTCTGTTAATCTAGGATTTTATTTCTACAATGTGGAGAGTGGGGTACAGACTCTCTGTGGTATGGTACATAAAAGATCACACTTTCCACAGGGTGGACTGATGGAGGTCATGCCTCGGTCCTCCAGCTCAAAAGGGGCCCCAAAACAGTGCATGGGATCTACCTCACGTACCCTGCACAGTCAATCTGAATATTTGCAAGGCCAAGAGCTACTATATGCAGAACCATCTTTTGTCACATACCCCTTGTGAGCCTCCCCTCAGTTGTGTAAGTGACGCAGTTGCTCTGCATTATGTGTGGCGGATTCACACCCCTCTGAATCCCTGGGCATGCAGGCGTGCAAACCCGTGCAAACCCTTCATGTTTCTCATGAAGGCTGTGAACATGCAGAGCAACACAGTCCCATGCCACATCTATTCCTGAAACTGAACACATTTCAAGGTTAAACTGTCTTAAACATGCCAAAGAGGTAGGACTGCGCAGAGTGTTTAATCTCATCAGCTGAAAATAGATTCAAATGGCATCAAAACTGCCCTAGTCTGCCTAACCAAAAGTATGCTGAGAATTTCAGTCGTAATGCAAGTGGTTAGTATATTTAGTGGATTATAATGACCTGTAGAATCATGGGGTTTAGGGCTACTGGAGATCAATCAGTCATTTCATCTGTTTTCTTGTATACTTCAAGCCATTTCATTTCACCTGTTCTTGGGGTTTGTTTTTTTTTTTTTCCCCTGAATTGAGCCCAGTATCTAGCTTTCAGCTACAGCCTATCTTAACAGAAAGGCACTCAGTCTTGATCTGACACCATCAAATTCACTGTTTCCCCAGGTAGTTTGTTCCCATGGTTAACCCTCCTCATTTAGAGCTTGCATCTTATTTGAATTTGTCAAGCTCCAGTGCCTTTAAGTTAATGATACATTTTTCTCTCATAGATAAAGAACTACATAATACTTGATACTATCTCTCTGATAGTGGCTCTACACCTCAGTTAGGTCACCTCTCAAGTGTCTGTTCTGCAAGTTTTCAGGATACATTGTTACATTAGTGCTTTTTAGTTGTGTAAATATCTATTAGAAAGACAAGATGACAGTATGTGGTAGCCACACACATACATCCATTTCTCCCTGGATCCACTTTGTAGATCAAGCACAACTACAGGCAGTCGTGCACAACTAGTCTTATATTCAACTCAGATTCTCTGCATCCGTAGGCTTACATGAAGTAAACTCTCACCCCATCAGTTATTGCTTTCTTCTGCTCCTCATGGTCATTCTAACCATTACTGGAAGCAAAAAGAGCTAAGGAGAAAACAGAATCGGTGGCTCGTCCACATGTACACTCAATCATGTTTCTCCACCTGACATCTGACATTGACTATCCATTAACAGAGGACAGGTTTATCAGCAATGCCTTCTGCCATGTCAGAGTATCACATGTGCTGCTTTCAAGATGAAGAAACACAAAGTTAGGATAATATCACTATCATGAAACACTAAACTTCCAGAAATTTAGGACGGATCTGCCTGATCTTTTCTTTCCAGTGAGCTCCTCAATGACCAGAAGGGGTTTACACTCAAAATACCAGGTTTATATTAAAATGCAGAATAGAATACTTAAGCTTTAAAATAAACTCTAAGAGAGTAGGTGAGATAAAATAAGGGTGAATAAAGGTTTTACAAACAAGACCTCCTTTGCCACTTGCATGCTGGCAGAGTAATGTCAGCCAGCTGGGTGGCTTTGTGAGTTGCAATAGGCTCTGTATAATTCCTTCTAGTTCATAGTAGTTTTCTTCTTTTGATCTCTGAGGTCCTTCTGCTGTTTCTCTTAGCTTTCTTTCTCCTTAACTAAAGGCTTCCACTCATTTCTCGCTGCCACACCATTTTTATTTTCTGAGTATGCATAGTTACTCGCCAGGAAAGTAGCACATTTCTACTCTCCCCCAGGCATCCTATCTTACTCAGGTACTGCTTTTTTAAAGGAATAATAGTGTACAGACTGAAAACACAGAAATGAAACTGATATGGTCTATCACAGGAAACCATACCCCATTTTTAAACTTTTTTATGCCCCTTTGAGCTGGCCATAAATGCACAGAATTAAAGCAAAAGACTTATTGTCAGTAATAATCAAAATGAGTAACTGCCAGAGTACGAGGAAAAAACAAACAGATACAGATTCTTGTCTCTTTGGAGAACAATGAAAATGTAGAAGCATAAAGATCCCCTTATCTTTTAGTCTTGCTTAGTGGAATGTCAGCCTCTGGTGGGGACTGCCTTGTACATGTGTTAAAAATTTGGGTGAATTCTTATATATTAGTAAGATCTGTGATTCCCTTACAGGTAGCTACAGGTCTCCTTAATGGCAGCATGTACCCTGTCAACTACTTGCAGCAAACCTTTGGATCAGTCCCACTAAGGCTACAAGAAAGAGAGTCAATAGGAGAATATGATGGGAATGCAACACAGGAAATGACAGGTTTCATTACAGAGAGACTGGAAACAAAACTGATTTTTCATGCCCTCTTGCCTTGTCTCTCTCGTTCCTGCTATTTAGAAGTGTAACCTAGAACCATTTAAAGTTTGTAAGAGATGAACAGCATCTTCTGAAACAACAGAAAATCTGGTACCACATCAGTTGTAAATTACTTTAGGTACTGTAGTTACACACCTTTTAAATTTGGGGCAGTTTGTATATGAAAATGTACTGTATTTCAAACACACCTATCAAGCAGTGCTATGAGATAAAAATAATCACCACTTCTTGAGTGAAAGCTGAAGGATTCAGAGGTGTTTTTCTGACACTAAAAATGTGGGATGGGACATACCTTTTTCCTGCTCTTTAGTCTGTAAGTGTGTGGGTCCAAATGTGCTAATGAGTACCAGTTTCCTTTCTGAAGTCCTTTTGAGAATTTAAATTTGGGTGATTTAGTGCACAGAGAAAGTGTACACATTCTTGGCACTTGCCAGAGACCATACATCCGGTTCACTGCCAAGACTTTTGTTCAGAGGAAAAACATTTCTATTTTTCTTTTCAGTGCTAAAGAATGTTCATTAAGATCTTCATTACACAAGAGGGAATGAAAGAGGAGGACAGATCAGGAGAAAATAAGGTAACTCTCCAGTTCAGCTTCTGGGAGGTTGCACCAAGCTGTAACCAACACAGAAAGCAAGTCACAGAAAGGCTTCTGTTGGGAAGAGCACTGCCAGAATATGGTAGGCTTGCCATTACATCACAACATAACACATCTGTTTTTATCAAGTCTTTTGATATGGTATTTAGTCCCTGCAAGCAGGTCATGAAATAACAGGGTTACATCAAAACTTCCACTGCAGTAAAAATAGTAGTAGTAGCACAGCCATATTGTATGTAAAAACACAAACTGTAGAAGGTCAGAACAGAAGATAATAAACCCCTCAATTTAAAACATAAACTTTTATTTTAAAGCCTGTTAATGGCCATCTGAAATTTGACCCTCCTTTCTGCACACCTGGAGCTAGGAATATTGCTTACTGACTCTGCAGCCTTGTCTGTACTATAATTTTTGTCTCCAGGCCAGTGCATGTATTTGAGTCCAAACGCCCTACTTACCTACACCGTTTGCTACAGCTTGGAATAAACCAAGAGGCTCTCCAAGTGAATCTACGGTTAGAGCGTGACTAGCATTCGCTTTTTTCGGGTACTGATGAGCACCAATGCAACCCGCACCCAGGGACAGCCCACCGCCGCCTCTTCACCTGGGGCTCAGCCAGGGTAGGCAGCTCCTCCCTCGCCCCGCCCCGGAGAGCTTATACCAAGCAACAGCCACTCCCTCGACCTTGTAACGGATAGCACTTCCTCGGCGCCATGTTGGTGCAACTAGCTCTTGACCACCCTGTCAGCCGGCGGGGCGGTGCCGTCCGCCTCTACTTCCGAAGCGGCGGCGGGCGGTAGGTGGTGGCAGCGGGCGGCTGAGGGTTGCCTGGGGGGAGGGAAGAAGGCCGTACTCCGGCCGTGTGGTGGCCGTCGGCCTGCGCCCCAGCCGGGGTGGGGGTTGACAGGGCAGTTGAAGGTGGCCTGGGTGGCCCCACGGGGCAAGAGCTGGGGGGTAGGCCGCGGCGGGGGCTTGCTCTGAGGGAGCCTGTTGGCTTGGCAGGCTTGCAGGCTGTCTCTGAGGTCTGTGTGGAAAGCTTGGGTAACTCGAGAGTCAGACGAGTATGGGAGGCAATTCTTACTGTCAAAGTAGAGCACCTTGTAAGAGGAAAGGGAGTAATGTTTACACAGGTTAGAAACAGGCTTATTTTCACTATTTTCACTCCTGAATCTGACTAACTTTTGTTGATTTAATTTAAAAACACATCAGTAGTATGCTTCCTGGGGCTCCTTTACTAAGTGATGCAGGCTGAGTCTGCAGCAGTAGTTAGAATGTAGTTTCTTCTTTAGAAATAAACATTAACTCTGATTTCCAAATAGTTACCATGCCAGCCTCCAAGATTATTTAGTTTTCTTTGGTTGCTTCTTTTGGACAGCCTAAATCTGTGCCCACTTTTCCTTCTATTAAAAATGAAGATGCATTTAGAACAGCTGACTAAAAGTATGTTACCGCATGTGGAGACTCAGCTTAAACAACATTTGTGACCCGGTTTAGAGAGAAAGCTGTCCTTCAGATCAGTTTGTCAAAAGATGTTTTAAACCCTAAATTGTCCATAGTATCAATGGAACAAGGACACAAACAGACTCAATATTCAATTTTGCTTGCATTTTGCAGTGATGCAGCAAATAAACAAGAGTGCCAAGCTCATACAGTTGTACTCAGTTTAGTTAGTTTGAGGAGAATTAAAAAATGATGAAGGAAGGTTTGCAGAAGAAAAACTTGATGGGGATCTAGTTTTGTAAAGCTTGCAAAATTCATGCTTATAGTTTCCATAAAGAGCATTTAAAGTTTGACTAATTCATGTAGTAGAGCAATGCTGTGTGCTTAATTTTCACTTAACTGATGTTGTTAAAGAACAAATTATTAAAATAAGGTTCCAACCAAGAGTCGATTTTTGGACTGTCAGTGGCAGAAACCATTTTGCCACAGGTTCAGTGCTTCCTGTAGATCTAGGAGTGGATGTTGACTTAACAATAGTTGGCAGATGAAGATGATTGTGTCAAGGAAATGAGCACATTTTGATGTCTAATTAGAGTTCAGTGATGGTTTTTTAAGCTTCTGTTCTTCAGCTGTTAAACATTAAGTTCTCTTCAGGGAAGTGGATGCTGTTGCTAATTGCTTCTGAAAGTGAAATCAAATACCTCCAAATCAATATATACCAGCTTCTGGACGAATTGATATCCTGTCCAAATGTTAAGACTTGTATTGACTATTTAGGCTCTCAATTGTTCCTTTCTGCAGTAGTTTATAGATCCTGCCAAGCTAGATGGAACAGAGTAGATGCTATCAAGAGGAACCTGCTTTGTCTAATTTTTTAGGATGTGGAAAACAAGGGGGTTACCAGTGACCTTAAAGTCAAACTAGAAGCATAACACCTTAACTATTAATAATAGTGAATTTCAAATGGTATAGCAATTTAGCTTTGACTCCGCCCTCTGGATCCAAGAAGTATTAGAAGGTTTTTCTGCTTTTATTTTGCAGTCTTTGTAAGACTTGACTAAAGCCTTCAAATCATTTTGTATATGAGGTTTTTGATGCTCTATGTTCTTTGGTGCTAGTGGCATTGGGTTTTTTTCAAGAACTTCTGCTGCCATTGGTCTTCTGCTTTGTTCCCTGATCACGTACTCCTCTATTTTCCTGCAGAATCCTTAATTCCTGCAATAAATATCTCTGCTTTTTAAAACCTCACTGCTAAGCCAGCCACATCCAAATATGCTTAAGTTTATTGGGTTGTAGATCTCATCTCTGCATTACCACTGTTGGCCTCAAATAGCTGCTTCTTCATTGAGTACCCTTCCATTTAACCTTTAAGGTTCCTTCTGCCACCATGTTACTGCCACAGTACTCCTTTAGAGTGCTCAGTCTGCTGTTGTGGGACCCCTTACCTGATGTTTTGTACAGAAACAAAATACTCAAACTTTGAGCAGCACTTGTCATCAGTGCCAACAGAACAACAAGTCTTGTAAATATGACTTGAAGAAATGAGCTCATAAGTCTTTAAAGTGAGTGGCAGAATTGTTAATTCTTCAGAGTAATACAGGAAGCATGAGAATTTTTTAAGTTTGACAAAACTTCAGAAGATTATGGGAAAGGTAACTTTTTTTTTCTCCATTAGGATCTCATAATTATGAGAAGCAGCCTAATATGTATCTAGAGCCACTAGTTTATTATAGATGAAAGCTACTCCCAGTTTGATACTTAGGACTTCCAGAATTAGTAATAGATTGCTTTTCTTCATTCTGGTATTCTACCTCCTTTAGCCCTGGTTCCCCTAATGCTAAATATTTTTTCTCTGTTTTCTTTTTACCCACTTCTGGGAACTAGGCTGGAAAACCAGTGCAACTCATGAATGAGGAGAGGTTGAAAAACAAGCTCTGGCTGTATTTGAAATTTTTTTTGTAAAGTCTTTCCTCTTCCAGAACTAAGGTGTGATAAATAAATAGCACTGAGCAGAACTGTTCTCTGTTAATTCACAGTTCTTTTATCTGGAGCTGGGACAAACTGTCGAAGCCATTCTAGACCAAAAGGACCCCTATTTTTTTCATTTTGTGTCTATCACTGATTTGGCAAGGAATTGAAAGCAAAGTTCTCACCTGTTAGAGTAAAGGCACTTAGCTACAAGCATATAGCTATAATTCTTTCTGTCTCTTAATTTGTGACTTGCTGACTGGGCTAGGCAGGAGCAGAAACAAATGGTATCTCTTATTTGCTATAGGAAAGGTAAGGTGGTACTATAATTGTTCTGGGCAGCAGACATTTATCTCAGTTTCAGGTGTAAACCATTATACTTCTTTAGAGATTATTTAAAAGGGGAGCTGCAAGTGTCCAACCCACTTTCTCTGTGATATACCTACTAAAACAAGGGAGAATATCTTAAAATACTCTGATATTTTGCTGCCAGAGCAAAAGCACTATTAAAACAGTACTGCCTTAATAAGTCTGATTCTAAAGGGCAGAAGATAAGACAATTGCTTGACTTCTCTTAGACAAGAAAACTGAATTAAACTGTTATATTCTTCTCTTCACAGAGATTTGAACCCTTGTGTTTTAAGGGCAGGAGAAACTTGACATGGGGAAAAACACCATGAGGCTTGTCTGTACTTCACTTTCTCTTACGATGATTTGCTGGCTAGCTGAAGGTACCCTGTCAAAAACAGATGCAAAGAAAGGTGCTACAAAAAAACTGGAAGAAAAGGTAAGAGAAATAACTGAAACGTTCACCCTATCTAACATGTTGCAGTGAACTAATTGAACTTTGGTAAATGGACTTTCATTCTGTCAAAACAGTGTTAAAAGCAACCATGCATTTCTGGTGAAGCTTATGCTCACAAATAAGACTACCTGAAACTGTCCTTCCCTTCAGCTTTTATGAGTGTCACAAATGGTTCACTCCTTGAACCAATATGATGTAGACTTCTGGAACTTTATCCCCCATGCAAGCTGCAGAAGCAGGAAGATTTTTGTCCCCTCTTGCATAGCTAAAGGAGACATACTTCCATCCCTTTGGAAAAGGGGGATGGGGAGCAGTAGTTTGGGCCAAGGGTGCTAGGTCATTTACTGGTGGAAGGGAAGGTGTTCTCAGCCTTGCTAATGAGAAGGCTGTATCTTGACAGAAGAGTTTGAAGAGCCTTCTAACCAGCAGTTCCTTTGCAAGCAGAAATGATTCAGAGTCCTGTAGCAATCTGAGCAAGTGGAGCCAACATGCTGAAGTCTCTCTTAACTTGCTGAGCGTGTTCTTGTTTCCTGCATGTTTTCTTTCAAAACTGCAAGAAGGCACAGCAGTGCAAGAGAAAAGGTGTGTATGGAGAGGAAGTATGTTTACCAGTGCATACACCTAGTGTATGTACTTGGTGTTGCTAAGCATGTTAGGTAAAAAAGTAGACATGTTCAAAATCCTCTCCCTTAAATTATATAGTTAATCCTTCATTATGCAGATATATCTCTCACTGTTTGTATTAATGTCTGCCAGGAAGAAAATCTAATCCGCAGGTAGTGAGAATAATACAAAGTGTTAAGACAGGCTTTATTGCTAAAGTCCTTACGCTGAATCAATAGATGGCTTCTGTGTACTCACCATGCACACTTTATTAGGCCTTCTCACTCTGCTTCTGTCTGCTGAAACTATTTGTGCTGTTTTAGTTGAAGCAGATCTTTAAAGAAAGGTGTTCAGAACCTTGGCCTTCAGTAACCACAATGCAGCATACTCAGTCTAAACTATATCCAGTTTATAAGTAGTCTTCAAATTCTTGGTTAAGCCCTCCTAATCCCTTTTTATCATTTTGGGGGTAACATGCCAGAAAGCATTGACTAGAAATCAGAGCATCATCAGCTGTGGTGAATGATGTTCTTTAATCTTGTCACTTCTTGGTTTTTTTTTTTGTTTGTATGCTTTTTGCCTTGCAAACAAAGTAAGTTTACTGATGATGACAAATCATTTCTGAGCACTTTCCTGTTTCAGTTTTAAATCAAACTGCTCTGCATCATTTAAAAGGAGTGCTCAGAGTTTATGTGATTTTTAATTTTTTCTTTTTGAAGCCTGTTGCTATAGAAAGTGGCTGCTTTGTATAGCTGGTTCTAAAAACTGTCTTCTCTCCCCAGATGCTGCATTCTGATAAAAATGTGCAGGACCGGGGACTGGTAGTTGTGGATCCAAAGGCAAAGGATATTATACTGGAACACAGAAGTTACTGCTCCAAGAAGATGAAGGAAAGACATTTTTTGGGAGATGTTCTGGGATATATTACTCCTGTAAGTTAATAAAATGAATAAGATCAGTACTTTGAATGAATATGCAGCAGACTGTGCTAATCTGCAATCTTGCATCCTTGCTTTAAAAGCATTTTTATACTAAGGGGAACTTCTGGTCAAATGCAGTCAAATAGCCAGAGGATTATTTGAGAGCTGGTTTGGGATTCAGGTGGTCTCAAACCCTTGTTCTCCCATCCATCTCTTGGAGGATGTTTAGGTCATATTGTGTTTATTCTCACTGGTAAAACAGAGATGTAGTATTCTCTTGTCCTCAATGAGCCATGTGAAGTCGCAGTAAAGTCAGCACAGGAGGGCTACTAAGTGTCCTCATACTATTCAGCCACCAACTTGAACCTTCTAAATAAACAGTAAAAATTTTATGCTTCTGTCAAACTGATCTCTTTTGCTATCCAATCTTACTATTATTCAAAGCATCCTTTCTTGAATAATAAATCTCTTCCTTTCGTTTAGAGGTTGCTTTTCACTTGTTTCAGTCTTATACTGCTCAAAAGAGAAATAGGTGCCTCAGAACTTGAGAAAAGTGAAGATTTATCTTTAACATAAATGCAGAGTCTTTAAATTCAAAACTGTTGGAATCTACATGCAAATTCCTGTAGCTGGGTGAATTTGCACAATTTGAAGATTGCCTTTCATGTAGCTATCAGAGTTTCCAGAGTACTTTCATATTTAAATAAAAATAATGTCCCAGAAGGTTTCCTCAAACTAACAAATGGGGATCTAGCAAATGATTACACTTGT
>VYZW01045955.1:0-15975 GCA_013401315.1 Balaeniceps rex
TAGTGGTGGACTTAGCAGTGTTAGGTTTACAGTTGGACTTGGTGATCTTAAGGGTCTTTTCCAACCTGAATGATTCTGTATTATCACCTCTCCCCTGCGCCCTGGGCATTTGGGGCTGCCATGGGGCTACCTCGCACAGGGGTACCCAACATGCTGGGGCCAGAGGGTCACTTTTTTTGAGGCAGTGGTGTTCTGGGTGTGTGTCTATGACCTGTTTCATTTAACTGGGCTCAGACCAGAGCTGGGAGGTGAGCCCCGGCAATGCCCGTCACCTGCCAGGCAGCCGCTGGCTCCTGCCCTGCCCACGTAGCGCCGGAGCAGTAACTAAGCACCACAGCCTAATAAGAATTGAAAGGCACATGTAAAGGCCTCAGACATGAAATAATAATGAAACAAAAAAACAGATCAAAGCTTTTAATTTCACTCTAAGTACTTTACTCTCACTCTCAGAAATTCTTATCAAAGACAGGCAGATGTCACTGCCTCCAGGGGTCTCAACTCGGCGGTTCCTGATTTGCATTCACTCCACAAATTTGCCTTCGAAACCAGAGACTTACGGTGTAAAAGTAGTGGTGGGTTTTGCTGTGGTGAAACCACATGCTGAACTTTAAAAGCACCGCGGAGCTGGGTAAGGCTTTCCAGCACCGATTCAGTTCTGTACAATTGTAAATACAAATAAATCCCTGTACAGAGGCCATCAAGCCTCCACGTACTGTTAAGATGAAGTATTGTCAAGTAACATAAATGTTTATTTCCATGGCAAAACGCTAGCACAAGCCTTCCTTTTTGGACTGTATATTAGGCAGAATGGGTTTGCAAGGTTTATAAATAAAATGTGCTCCCAACATGCCATGGGCTGCGCACCCACTGCTGTGGCACTCAGCCTGCGTTAGTCCCCTTTTTCTCCAGATGAAGGTGGGGATTGCTGAGCTTTCCCGTGAGGTGGTTTGTCTGGTTTTCTCCTTTACCCCTCTGGTCATCAAATTGCTTTCCTCAGTCAAAAGCTCACTTTAATGAGCAACACAAGTAATTAGTTTATTGGAAATGGCATTGCCAGGGCCAGCTGGGAGCAGGGCGGGGGCAGGTCACCCAGGGAGGGCACTCTGAATTTGGGACATTTCCCCCTGAAATCTGGACTCATCCTGGCTTGGCCAGCCAGGCTGGCAGCCTCTGTGAAGGTGACATCAAAGCAAGTGCATCGTCAGGGAGCACAAAACCGGCACGTGCCCAGAGGAGCAGGAGCTGCTGCGGCTGTGCTGGGCATATGCGGCTCTCAACTTGTAAGGGGGCACTGACGTGTGGGTACCACTCGCTCGCGGCAGCAACTTGCTGAGGAGGTCGTTGGCGTGAATATGCAGAGATTGTGTTATAGAGATGCTAGTGTTAGCCTGTCTGTAACTAATCAGGGTCTCCCTGGAAACAGAAAGGGCTGCGGACAGATGGATTGACGGCCCCACATTCTTCCCCGGCCAGCAGGTGGAACGGGGTCTTCTTCCATCCCTTGACGGAGCTGGGCCACCAGTTCGCCCACCCCTAGCTGCCCCAGCCTCCAGGATATGCCTGAAGGGTGGTAGGACTCCACACCATCACAGCTGCAAGAAGCCAGGGATGCGCCACTGGGCTTCAGCCTCCTGAATTTTGGAAGATGAGGTTGCACAGGGCAACGCCAGGTCACTGGGATCACTCCTCAGCTGCCGGCAGTGGTCTAGCTGCATTGTTTCTCTGCAGCAATTCTATGAGAGGGCCACATGGTGCCAGCCCAAAGGGTATCGGCCAGGGGCTGGTGGGGCAGACTTTGTTTCTGAGCTCAGCTAACAGCCTAGAAAAATAAACCGCACTCTAAATCATCTTGGAGAGAAAAAAACAACATCCCATGTGTTATCAGGGCATAATAATAATACCAGTGACGTCACAGATGTGCATCTTCAAAGAAAAGAGTGCAGAAAACAATTGAGCGCTAACCTGAAAGCCCGGGGTGCCCTGCTGCCCTAAGCTCATGATGAACATCAGGATTTTTGATTCAGGCAGGTTTTATAAAGCACCAAGACTGAAGTTGACTCTTCTTGAACTATCAGGACCCGTTTGCCAGCTGTTAGCATAGTTGGAGGAGCACAGGAGCTATGGTGCCAGGAGCTGGGGATGCGCAGCCATGTGTTGAAGGAAGTCACGAGAGCTTTATGCTTCTCCTTTAGTGGCTCTAGGCAAACACTTGGACCTCCAGGAAAAGCTACAGAAAGGGTATAGACAAATCACTGCCCCTAAATCATCATGATTACACCACAGCTAAAAATAAATTTACTTACTTAAGACCTGGTTTCCTTTGGTGTCTGCAGCATGATGTGGTTAGCAGATACCAGGGGTGCAAGGACTCCCCAGGGTCACCTTGGGACTGGTGCTGGCAGAGACAGGATTGACCCTGAGGAATGGACTCTCTTGGCATAGTACCAAAGCCATCCTCCACTATCGCCAGATGTGTCAGCCTGAGAAACGCCTATTCAAGCCCAGCCAGCTGGCTAGGCACCACTGACGTGGCACACAAGGGTTTTTGCCAGGGAGATGCCCTGTGTGTCCATAAAGCTTTGCTCTGATGTTTCTCCTCTGCCCCCTCCCAGGCCCAGGGAGAAATTAAGAATTTTAAGCAGTGTGTGTGGGTGCATGTCTTGTCTCATAGGTGCCGGCCCGAGCTGCTAGGCTGTTTTTTTATCTCAGTTGCTCCTATGTAATAAATATTAAATTCTGGGCGCCAAGTTCAGATGCTCCCGGTTGGAGGTGAGATGTGAGTCGTGCCCTTTGGCTTCTGGCACCATCCTGCTGTCGGCAGTGGCTCTACACAAGGCTGGGCCAGTGGAGGGACCTTGTGCCGGGAGGGCCTCAGGGCTCCTGGTGAAGATGGATGTACTGAGGACCCTCCCGTAGCAGCCTCCCCCTATCCCCTAAATAACCACGCAGAGAAAATATCTCACCATTTTGCAGCAGTCCTTCCCCAAGGCACTGCCGCCCTGGCTCTGAGCCCTGCTCCCAGTGCACAGTAGAGCCCTGGCCCCGGCCGCTGGGGGCTGCGGGCACAGGCGTACCTGTGGTGGGCAGGCAGTGCCACGGCCCCAGGTGCTGGCAGCCGGCAAGCGGAGGCACCACCAGGCTGAGCCGCTGCTGCTGTGCCCATCGGCAGCCGGTGGAGATGAGAAGGCTGTCAGGCAGCCATCAGCTGCCGCGCCAGAGCTGCTCTCTGAAGTCATCCTGAATTAAAAACTAATGATAGTTTTCTTTGATAGCTCGATTTTGATAGCACAGTCGGAGAAAAAACAGCCACAAAGGGAATTCAATTTTTTTTAAATAATTAATTTGACTCTCTTTACTAGATGATTTCTGGGTATTTTCAGTCGTCTTTTTAATTTCTCTCTGTACAACATGAAGGAGGAAGTCTTTGGCAAATAAAATGATTGTCAAAGTCCTGGGCGAGGGAAGATGCAAGAATGAAAAATTTCCCTAATGATATTAGCTTATCAGCCAGCCTTGCTTTCCATGGACAAAGCGTGGAGCAAATGGGATTAGGCCCAAACAAAGTGCCTGGTTTAAAGACCAAGGCTGGCTTCGTGAGGAGGAGGTTGGTTGGATAGTTGTGATAAAGGCAAGAAGCAGGATGCACTAGTGTGCAGGGGACCAAATCTGGCACAGCACAGGTGGAGACACCTAACCAGCCATCATAAAATGGTTACGTTTCCCATGCACAGCATTTAGCGCGTATTCACCAGAAATGTGTCTGTCCAGGTGCTTTCCCTTTCCCACCTCGCCTTCTCCTCTCCTTTAGAGGTTGAAGCAGCTTGGGGCTGTGGGCAGCAAGCACTGCCTGTGGCCACTTTGGGGGCTCTCGCTGGCAAGAGGCAGGGCAGGGCACTGCAGAGCTCTTAAGGGTAGATGGAGAAGTTCACTGGCATGAAGGACAAGCAGAAGTGCCTTTGAAAACTCCTCTCCCCAGGAGCTGACCATTTGCTCGTGATAATCAAATCAACGGTTGATTTGCACTTGGCTATATGCAGGTGTGCAAAGACAAAAGGAAAGTGCCTGAGACAGAAGTGTTGGGTGTATAAAAGTGTATGGTACGTCTTCTGATACACATCGTTAGGTGAATGGTGTCTTTTCTTCTGCCGTTCAACTTTGGGACCCCCTAATGGAAAGACCAAAAGAGGTGTGATGCAAGATGCGTGTATGAAGAGCTTGACATATGACATCTAACGTCAACTCACTCATACTTGACACATAGTCAATTCTTGGATTTGATGACAGTCAATTCTAGCAGAGCAGCTTTAGCTGGCTGCTGTGGCAGATGGACACTTACACCGATCTGGATACTCAGTCTAATGATCATATTTGAACAGGTTAAGAATGATTTAATGTATTACTGTTGAAACGCTTTCTGTCCAGATCATGTTTAGTCTAAAACCTCCCCAGCCCAAACCGCTATGATCATGGAGCATAAGCAGTGTGTGATAGGCATCAGCTCCAACTGCTATACCAGGCTAACCAGGAGCAGACACCCAGGGAACCCCACCAAAGCAATCCCCTCCTGTGGTACTGCATTTCATTAGTGTCGGTGCCTCTTATCCTCCATCTGATGACTGCTGTGATGACTTTTCAGGTGGCATTTCTCATGTACAATTTTACTGCATTTTGTTAAATTTAGTTAGATGCACAAGGGCGTCTTTTATTAGGCCAAAATGCATTTTTCAAAGAGCAGTGAAGAGGTGCTGGGCTGAGTTTCAGGAGCTTGAGGGGTTTGCCACTGGTTTGTTTCTCACCCTGGTTGTAATGTTAGCCAGGTAGCTTTGGTTTCCTTATCTGCCCCATCCCTTTCCTGCTCTTCACTTCCATCACGACTCCTATGAAGGGAAGGAACCACCTCTCCATCTCTCCACTATCCATTGTCTTCAGTGCCTCGGTGCAACAGGGAAAAGAGAAATTGCTTGCTTTCTGAGACAGCCTGAAACAACTTGTCCTCCAAGATGGTGCTTCCACAGCTGGGTCCCCAGTGATAGCCATGGGTGCAGGACATGCAGTAAGTATAGAAAATACAGCCGTCACACTGGGACCAGAGTCCCATTAACTTTCAAGTGGTAATTATACACAGAAGTTGTGGTACTGTGACATGCAGAGAACGGGGTGTTTATTGCCTTCCCAGTAAGAGCATGCCGAGTGTCAGGGCTTGTGAGCAAGGTCTACAAAGCCTCTCATTATTTTCATCCTCTCATTTATATTGTTTTGTAAAAGCTCTTTTGGTGCAGAAGACAATGATATTTTCTTACTGAATTTTAATGTTATTTTGTAGTGGAATGGATTTGTTTTGTCCTTGGGCCATGGCCCCTTACCCATCAGGGCTGGCAGCATGCACTCTGGACCCTGGAAGGCTTTTGCCGCAGTATTGCTTGGGAGGTCAGCCACAAGCCAAAGAGAAAAAAAAAAAAAAAATTATTCAAGCTTCAGAATAGAATGTGGGGATGGGAATAGAATGTAGGTCTGCTAAATTCTTCTGCCAAGGTGGAAGTGGTTTGTGATAGTCTGACATCTTGCTTGTGTAGTTGTTTTGCAGCAGCATTAAGTACTCCATGCAGATGGGACTAACATGAAAGCATTTGGGGGCTACTGGCTGCTGCTGTTTGGTAGCCCAGTGAGGGTGAGGGAGCTGCTGTACAAGAGGGAAAGGGAGGAGGGAAGCAAGTCGTCTCTATACGACTCTAACATGGAACAAGGCAGACACTGACACCAGCCTGTGCCTTGCTCAGCTTTATGCATGTGTTCAGAGTGGAGAGCTATGCAGCCCGATGAGATGCTGTTTCTATTCTGGGCATGGTTATTAAACACAATATTAGCTTTACTGGACATCAGCTATGGCTGCATTGCATATGTGCACCAGTATAGTAGGTTTTTCAGAAGATAGAGGCTGATGAGGAAGGCTGGGAGTGGTAGGAAATACGGAAAGGAAAACATCTTCCTAACTTCTTTTCCCTTTCATCACAATAAGTGTTGCGTTATTAGATATAAAAGCTCAATCTAGTTATCAAAAGCATAACCATCTTTCTGCTTCAGAGATGGGGGAAAACATGATTTGGGCAATTTCACTCAAACACCGTAATCTGAAACTTCCCCGCAGAACCGAACCTCTTACGGTTTCAGTTCAGTTTATCAAGCTGCAGACCGGCTACGTGAGCCTCAGACCATTCCTATCCCTGCAAAAACGTGGTGGGGGCCGCGTGCGTGAGCGTGAACACCGTTCGCCCAACTTACGCAGACTGCTGACAGATGGCAGATGAAGAAGGCTGTAAACGGCAATAGGCAGAGGATGCAGCTTTGAAGGGATGGGAAATACACAGGGAAAAAAAAAAGACAACAGTGGCAGGTGAAGCAGGGGGGGAACATGTTTCTTTGGAAGCTTTTGAAACAGAAAAACTAAGTACCTTACTACAGCCCTTAATATTTTTAGAGCTTTAGGTCAAGAAATTCTTGAGTGAAGTGTCAAAAATCTACCCATCCGAAGACTCTTGCATGACTGCTGCAGAAATCCAGTTCAGACACTAAAGATGATGCAGTTTGGTGCGTTTTACAGTTGCTTTTTATTGTCCCATTAATTAAGGGGATAATTTTCATGGCAGAAGAGGAAGAGGCTGTTAAACTGCTTTTGTGGGCAATTAAAGGTTGAAGTGCAGAAATAATTTGAGAGTACAATTCAGTATTGGGGAACACAATCCATGTAATGGAGAAAAAACCAAAAAGATAAGAAATCCTGATTTCATATTAGGCTTGAGGAGGTTGGCATTAGTGTCTGGGCTAGCAGTAGCTTAAATAGGTTTTTAAGGATCGAAGCAAAAGAAAATGAAGCAGGTAGTAGACCGGGCTGTGTTTTGGAGAAGCATGTTTCCATGTTGCAGTCTGCAGTTTCGCCCCCCAAGCATTTGGGTCAGGCATCAGATCCATCTGCTCCCAACTACAGGCACAAGCCCTAGCCCTGTGAGTGACAAGCTTGTGCTCTGGGGACTACAGACAGACCGCCAGTCAGGAAAGCAGTTTCTGCACGATGACTGCACCATGGAGAAATCAGGGCCGCAGAAAAAAAGTCAGCTTTAATGATCAGCTATGTGTGTCGTCTCCCCCGCCTCCAGCAGAATTCCCTCCTTACCTCTGGCAATAACTGCAACACCACGTGTGGAAAGGTGACACCATCACAAGAGACCATGAATGGGAAGCAGCGATGCTCGTTTCCCCGGCTCTGGAGCACCGCAGTGGCCAGCAGAGCTGGAGCTGGGCCCTGGGCAAGCCTGGGGGTCCATGGCTCAGAGGCATGCAGGCAGCTTTCTGGAAGAATGGAACGATTTCTGAAAGAACAGCACCAAAACCGAGCCTTTTAAGAAAATGCTTTTATTTTTTGTTGATTTTGCGTGTTCCAGCAGAAATACTTTTCCAATCAATTAATTGTTTTCAAGGCTGAACTTCTGCTAGCTATTCTAGAGGAGAACAGCCAGGATAATAGGGCTACAGTCCTTCTGTGTACAATTACCATGGCTTTCCTAACACTACAGGCAACAGACCCCAGTTAAGAAGAAACAGGAGAACTCGCGTACCATCGTGTGTTTGTGTATCTCCAGCTCGGAGAGGCAAACCAAGACTCTTTTCCCTCGGAGTGACAATTCTGGGTAATACTTTTTAGGTGCTGACAGACCTGCTGTGGAAAAGGGCTTTTTTCCTGATTGTATTTGAAAGTTTCCTTCTTAGCCTCCAGGCCAGTTCACTGTCCAAACTCCCAACCTAACCCCGAAGAAATCTCATCGGTTAAGGCAGCCCTTTCTCAAGCCTTCCAGTTTACAGGAAAGAGACAGCATTTGTAGCACCCCACTACAATCCTCCACTGCTCTCAGATGATGCCGGAGGACACTGGAATCCTTTGCTACATTACGTGCAATACACTGAAATGGCCTTCCAGGATGTGCACAGATAAAGACAAAAATCAAACTCTTCAGATGGTGAAAATGAGCATTGCTCCACTGGGAAAGGCAGAACACCTTTCACACGCCAGCCACATGTATCATTTAACACATAATTTACATACTTCTCAGTCATACCTTTGGCTTCAATGGAGATGTTCCTACTTAAAGCAGAGTACGTTTGCTTCTGACTTCTCTTCGTAGGTAAAAACATGTTAGAAATGAATAGAGTATGGGCAGGAGCGTGATGGGCCAGTAGAGTTTCAACTGAATGTGAGCTGCTCACTTCACAAATTACAGGTGCTGGCAGTAACCTTCCCTGACTTTCTCCCCCTATACCCCAACACCCCCATGGCCACTTGAAAAGTGGGAGTGATGGCAAATTGACATTTTCCAGGGTTATGAAGACAAACTATTCAGGAAATGAAGCAGGGCAGGGGTGTGTGTGTGTGTGTGTGTACCGTCAGTCCCATTAAAAGTTCAACTTGCTACCTAAGTACACATTTAACATGCGAATAAAATATCTAGGGCTTTTCTATTATTAGTTTCCTCATGAGGGGATGAATATATTAAAGCTTATAAGGCTCTGCGAAATTCTGCAATGGATGCTGCTCGAGGAGTGCAGCACACACAGACAGATAATCTGCATTTATGGAAGTTTTTTGTAAGAACTGTAAAGACCCCCCTCGGTTAATGACATTGTCCAATCTTCTTACATTTCTTCATAGATTCAGGGTAGAAAAGTATTCCCTTCCCCCTTCGGTGCTTGTTGCTAGAGGCATCCTGATAATCAGACTAATCTTGGGACCAATTTTCAACTCCTAACAGCTCAGTAAACTAAAATGCTTAGGCAATTTATTCTCTGTATATTGTCAGCTAGGTAACACTCGATTTCTCATTCCATGACTGCATTTTATTGTTTTAAACTGAAATCCAGCATGTGTGTTTCCAACAGATTATCTCCATAATCACTTTCTTTTTGCTATGGAAATGATCTGAAAATTGTTCTTTGATATGAGAGAAGAGTTCACAAGGCCACACTGTACAAAAGCTCGAATCGTGCAATTATCATTTGTAAAGAGAAACTGTTATCAAAGTAACTGCAGGGGACACCTCCAGGACTCCTCTTAGAGTCAGGAAATTTGAAACATATATTTCTCTAACGTGAATTTCACTCCAAACCCTTCTGAATAATTCATGAGAGCTGATTGAATGTCATAGTTAAGTCTGGCACTCAGGACGGAGATCAGGGGCTTCTGCCGCAGATGGAGGATTTCGCCCGTTCCTTTGGGGTAGGGGGGGCAGAGCTGGGGTCTCATCACTGGAGGGTTTTGCTGCCCAGGTGCCTTTGATTTGGGAAAGTCCCTTCCCCGTGACGAGGAGGCTTGCAGGGAAAGGCTGGGGTGGAGGTGAGTACCTTCCTTACTTCTGTCTCAGGCTGCCTGCTGGGGAGGCAGGAAGGTAAAGGGGAGCGGGAGCCCCCCGTCCCCCTGCCTCACTCTGCCCCCACCAGTGCTAATGGCAATCAGAACCAGAGCCTCTACTTTTCTTAAGCAGCATCAAATTACCCCCACTGGCAGATAGCAGATGTTATCTGTTCTTTAAAGGAAGAAGGCACCTTGAGATGGGAAAACGCCATTTTGTTCTTCATTCACTAAATGAGAGGAGCTATAAATTGCTGGAAAACGGTAGTTTACAAAGCACTAAAAGGAAGACCTGCAGTTTGGCATGTGACCAATACCGAAAGACCGAGTCTGCTTTTAATTATCATCTTGTGTGTCTACAGGCAGGCAAATTAGCTGAAGGGATGCTCGTTGCTTGTACTTTTTACTTGTAAAAGTAAAGGGGTCAGCAGCAGCTGTGCCCTGAGGGCTCGCCTCACGTGCAGGACTGCTGCTGCCAAATTCCCGCTCTCTCCCAACCTAGGATGAGTTGGAGAACTAAACCTATTAGGGAGGCCCCTCCCCAGGCTCTGGGGACTTTTTGAGCAAAGCCGACTTCCATGACCTCAGGGTTTCACCCCCACAGGGCTCTGGTATGCTACTGTGCTAAAACTATCCAGGACTCACATTCCCATTACGCAGTATAGCTTGAAGACTAAATGCCATTTGATGTTGCTGGATTTTTGGAAGAGAACACAAGGAAATGGAGAACAACCATTTTATAGGACTTGTCAGCGTTTAATCCCAAAGCACTTTTCTAATGCCAGGTGCTCTTTTTTTTTTTTTTCACAGACAGCAAAACTAAGGCATACATACATTGACCAAGGTCAGAGAGTGGCAAAATACTCAGATTTTGTTAATTCCCAGAGGCCAAATTCCTCCCCTGTAAGAACAGGGTGCTGATGCACAGAACCATGCTGCCAAGTTGCTGAGCAGTGCTGAGCGTAACTGTGTTTGTTTTTCATAATACAACAGGCTATGATGCTGTCACTGATAACTCAGATGTAAAACTGATGAGTTGCAATACAAAACTATGACAGTTTTATCCTTGGCAATCTCATTTTGCTGAAATGCAACAATCATGAATGCTTGTTAATTATTCTCTTTGTATTATGCAAGATTTTATACTTAAATAGGGGTCATGTGTGGTCATTACTTACAGATATTCAAAAGCCAAAAAGTTGTCTTTAAGACACCTGAGGAACTGGGGAAAACACCAGACTGTGAAGTGGGAAGTTGGTCCTAACACATCTTGTTCTGAAGCCTCTGTATTTTTCAAATTTTAATCATTGCCTAATGCAATAGATGACACCTACTGGGCAAATGAAGGCCTGGTACATCCAGCATTTCACAGCCTTCTGAATACCTGGTTATTTCCCCAAATTGCTGACAAGAATGAATCCTCTTTACCCACTGCAATAAGATTTTGTTGCACCCTTACACAGGTGGGCAATTTGTAACTGCTAAGAGGAAGGCCAGAAGTACAAACCCTCAACTTGCTAAAACCTACAGGATAAAAAGTGGCTCTGTATTTGCAGGGGAGGGGATGCCTAAATTGTCCTCCTGAGAGTATTACTTTTATTGAAGTCTAAATAGTCCCTCTGTTTTGTAAGCTTTGTACAGAAGCAAGAAGACCAGAGCACTAGGGAAAATACTGCTTACCTTTTTTTTACTACTGGTTAATTTTTTGCTTTGCAGGCAACTATAATGACAACTTCGTTACACCACCCCATTACCAATCAGTGTTAAACAATGCAGTAGCAGTGTGTTAGAGTTCATCAAATACAAGCGATATTAATGGCATAGTTAGAAAGAAAATACTGAAAACTTTCCCTTTATGTTGGCTAATTATTCACATTGGGACTAATAATAGACTTTCAATGAATAAAAACAATACTAGGTATATTATCCAAGTTGTTGCTCTTACTGCTTTCTAAAGAAACTGATTTGAAGAGCAAATTTCTATCAACTCAAACTGCAAAAGCATGCAACCCAAACATCAGGGGTACTCTTCTCAGAGTTAGTCCATATTCTGTATTATGCACTCACTGATGTAACTCCACTGATGAAAATTCCAAGTATTTCGAGGAAAAAAACATAAGATTATTGTTCCCCATTTGAACTTATAATAAGAAAAAAAACCTTCCACACACTTTGCATGTGCAGCTACAGTGATTAACTGCTATATTAGGTATTTGCAAGCATAATTAGTTAGCTGTCTGCACAACTCAAATTACCCAGGAAACACTTTATTCTCCATGGTAATTGCAAACCTGATGTACCACAACTGCCCACACCTTTTTGTGTAAAACAAGACACTTAAATATACAGAAAAATAGTTTAGAAATTTTAGTATCTTAAAAATTGATTCCATCTTTTATTAACTTAATAAGGAAATTTCTAACAAACTTGTATTCAAATAAAAAAAATAAAAAAAGAAGAAATCTGTACATTCAGGAGTGGTCCAGAACTTAGCTCTGCATGGCCCCAGAAAATAATGCCACATAGTAAGGTCTCCAGATCCCCAAAGAAATGCCAGACTGGCACGTAGTGTCATGATTTTTTTTAACGTACCAGTTTTTGTCAGCTGCTCAAGTTTAATAAGGGGATTGACTTTGACCTATTGGTCTTTGAACGTTCATGTACATATTCTCCCCCATGTGATGAGAATGTATGGGGCAGTGTGCTTCTCCCAACATCTTTGGTATTTGGAAAGCTATAGAAACTTTACTCTGTATTGAAAGTTTTCTTTGCAGGAGAGAGCCCTGAATATAAAGCTCCCACCAGTTGAGGCACGGAGACCTTTCCTTCAGGCAGCCATACTCCATTTTCTTTTCTGGGAGCATTAAGGTAAGACCTCACCAGGCACTGTTCGGGAGTTGAATATAGTCACATAGAAATCTATCAGTAGTTCAGTGAAGAGATTCAGAGGTACCAGAGCACTCAGGGAGGCTGTTCCTTTCGACGGCCAGATCAAATTCAAGCCAAAGACACAGGCCAGGCTGGATGCTGTCATTCTGTTATATATGCTCTCCTGTGAAACCTGGAAAGACATAAACATGAATAGAATAAAAATGCAGACACATGCCCCAGAGAGTGAGAGACAAGACACCATTCTGTATTCAGGATGAACCAATGACGGGACTAGACCCTGGCCACAGGTACATCACTGGCTTCTTAACAGCCTCAGGGCTGACTATGCAGCCTAGAGCTATGGGGCCACTGGAGTCTGTGTCCCTCAAGTACAAGATAAGATGTCAGTAAGTCAAGCAAAAAGGCTGAACTGTTTCCTTATGCTAGGAAAATTAATTGTTTTCAATCCTTCTATATGGACTCTATTGTTATCTCTGCTGGGGGGCAGGGAAGGACAGCATAAACAAACAGTTATCCCATCTGCTTCGGTACTAAGTCCTCTATAGAATAAACCTTGAGGACTTCTCAAGTTGTTTGCAAGCGTTTAGAAGGATTTTTTTTTTTTCCTCCCACTGATGCATGACTTCACTTCCAAGTACCTCCACATCCACCCAATTCCTCTGAAGCAATGGAGATGAAAACGGGCTGTAGGTAAAATACACAGCACTGAAATCTGTTCTGTACCTGGATGATGTGTCCTACTTCTATCTGTGGAAGTGAGCCCAGAACTGGGTAGCAGGAGTATTTTTTTTCTCTGTGTGAGCTTGGCAGGGAATTTGTGTGTGTTTTGCTCTCCTGCATTGCATGGCTGGTATCTAAAGCCCAATATGGTCTGACAAGTTCTCTGTTATTGTAAAGAACCAGCAAAGTTCTGAAGGTGCTCTTGATTCCTCCCGACCTAGGTAATTCAGCCAGTTCTTCTCAGGCCGATGGTTACAGTTGTTGATCAGTAATCTGTGATGGGAAGACCATGCAGTCACAAACTGCAATGTACAGGTTACTCTGAAGCTGTTGTTTCAGAACAGAACAAGGAATTATCAGGCAAAATCTCCCATGTATTCTTCCTGCTACAATTTCAAATAGAATAGGAAAGCAAAAATTCTATTTCTCAGTGTCTCTCCATCTCTGCCTTGCCACAAAGCCTCCTGAAAGGGCAGCTCTGTAGTACTATGGAAAGCCTGAGGGCACTAGAGGAAAATCTAAGAAACATTATGATCATGTGAGCACTTCTTAGCATGTGCATAAACTCTGGTTGCCCTCTGCCCAGTAACACAGGTTTCATTCTCCTCTATCTCCTACAGCACAGTCCTACCCTCCTTGGTGTTTTACCTAGCAAGGAGCCTATTTGCTCAGCCATGAGGGGATATAATGCCCTTTAGACACGTGCGCAGGATGGAAGTCTTCTCCTTGGGGCACATGAAGAAGCACTTATGTGCCCAAAAGCATAACATTTTCTTCCTAACCATATTAATTTTTCCAATAATAGGTACTATTTTTCCCTCCAATCTTTGCCTCACCCTCCTGAGACATCAAAGCTACCGTGATGCTACTTCTGCTACAAATATTAAAGGCTTCAGTTGTTTTTAAGGTCATGAAACAGGGCTGGATAAAGGACGGAGGTATTAATAAGGAGATACTGGTGCCATAACCTCCTTTCCAAAGGATTGACTTCACAACATGAGAATAAAAAGTCATCAGATTAAACAGCAATGCCTGCTTCATGACCTTATGCAAAACCCACATCATTCTCTCTGGAGTATGAACCACGTACAGCCTGCTGACCTTCACATACTGCTCTCAATGCACTATTTAACTATACAGAAAAACCAACAAGCCCATCTTGTTCATTTAATCTGCTTCAGATGAGATCAGCTCAAATAAGAGTTCATTACACTACAGCAATGCAGCAAAAGCTAAACTACTACCAAAATAACTGGTGAGGGAGAACAGTTAGGACTACCTTAACAGGAGTACTCTGTTAACAAGGAGACATAGACCTAGGTATTACCCTGAAGGTGGCTGGACAATGAAGCTGGCATTTGGATACCACTAAATATAACAAGGTTAGGGACTGTGTTCTGGCCTTTGGGTCAAGTGGCTCATACTGGCTGCATCCACACTTTGTGATGGTGTACTGTGAAACCCCTCTGGATCAAGGACAAATTATTTTTTGGTGTTTCTTTCAGTTGAAAGTCTCTAAAATAATGTGAGAGCTACAGCCCATCATGTTTTGTTTTCTATAGCACAAAACCAAAGATATGTGCTGTACATCCTAAGGCAGGTACCTTAAGTGTATACAGGACAGGCACCCTGTGATGGCACAGAAGCATGTGGTATAGTACTGGAGGACAGTGGAGGGTGGAATGAGACAAACCTGTTGCAGTTGTCTTTCCCCGGTTTTTGGGAGTGCTTCCCAACCTGATACACTCCATCCCGCAAGTCATGTACAGGTGCTGTCTTCAAGCGCTAGTCAGAACACACCCACCTTAACCTAGCCGCTGCCATTGAAGGTCAACGTTTCAGCCCAAAGCAACACCACTGCAACTTGCTGGTAGAGCTAGATTTGTTTTTTCTCTTTAGGGCAACTATTTCAAAGAATGTTTCTAACTCCAAGATGAAGCCATCTCTTCCCACCTGCCACCACTCTGTGAACATTTCAAGGAGACAGTCAATGTTGAAATGATCAACAAAAATACCCATGACACAGCCTCTCCCCTGAGAGAGAAAATCCTTGAGATAAAATGAACCAGTGATGACATTATCTGAGGCAGAGCTACACTAAGCCTTATCTGTGAGTCATCAATCAGGCTGACACTTAGGAATTCAAGGGAGACACACAGCATGTTGCTTCACTCCAAAATGCACAGCAATCCTTTCCTCAGCAGATCCAAGAAGTGGCATGCAACTGAATCCAACTCTCTCTCCACAAGAATCTTTGCCAGCTCATCAAGAGCTGCAAGGAAGCCTTGTGACACCAGTGGTAATGGCTTTATCCCTCCCCGAGGGGATCAGGCTTCACACTGTCTCAACCTGCTCACTACTCCAATGCCAGGTTTCTTTCTTGACCAACACGAACACATCCACTTCATCTACAACACTATCATGAGCAGCTGATGTTTTCTTCCAACACTAGACCATTGTAAGGGCAGCATGCAGTCAGCCAATCTCTCCATGGGCTACCCCCTCTAAATAACAGCACCCCAAAGCTATGTTCTATCTAAGAAATATGAATGACATCTTTAGCATTTGGACTAACCCCCTTGACTCCTTCTTTGATTCCCTCACAAAGTTAGTAACTGTCGTCTCTGTTTCAAGTGAAAGTACACTTGCTCTGTCAATGTGACAAACTAATAAAAGACAATTCTCCAAGGACCTAGATCGTATCTTTGAAGGAATCATCTGAACACCACAGAAAAGTATTGCAGCAAGGAACTACACAGCCCCAGTTTGTTGTGTTTTTTCCCCCTTTCATTGGAACATGTATTGAAAAATCACTAAGTGACGACAGCCTATATTGAAAGAAAGTGCTCTAGAAAGATAAAACTTGTACATTGCAAAACTCATCATTGGGAATAAACACTGAAGATTTAGTGCCACATCAACAAATGCAAAACATACCTCTTCACTATCCCAGAAGAAACACCCAGCTC
>VYZW01045958.1:12864-35537 GCA_013401315.1 Balaeniceps rex
GGGGGGGGGGGAAGAATCAGTAAAGACTGATTTTACTTGCTTTTGCTTAGTTTGCAAATTAAGTTAGGAGGTAAAATGCCTAACACAGAGGTGGACCTGTCCTCCTTTGGGCCCTCAACTGCACCAGCCTCCCTCAGTCTTAATCTGAGTCACACAAACTCCTGGATGCCCACACAACTTACTACCACCTCTCTCTACTGCACTAATGCAACCTTTGTATTTAAACTGAGTGGAACTGTAGCAGTGGCTGCCTACAGCAATACTAATGGCTTCTCTCCAGCCCACAACTATCGGCTACTCCCGTGGTAACACTGCACTTCATCCACTAGTCAGCCACCCGCTGAGGGTCTCCGACATTTTCATTTGAAATTTCCTGCTGTGCACATGTATATGCCCAGTAATCTGATACTTCCAGACCCACTGGCTCTATAGCACTGTAAGATCACCACCACCACACAGAACAATTAGCCCTGGAAGCTCCAAACTTCTTACCCATAACAATACAGTACAGTCTGGAGGTGCCATGGCTCTGACAAGGCTGCCACACACCTGGAAATCTTGATCATGATCCTATGAAACCCTACCAGATACCCTCCAGGTACCTACCAGACCTCTGAAAATCTTAGACAAACACATACAATGATCAAGTTTCACCAGGACTAAATCTCTAGGTGGAAAATGAGCCTGTATCCACAAAAATCAGAACTTGGCAGATCTTTTGCCAATCCTGAAGCTCTGTGTTGTATGCAGCCCGTCTCTAGCACCCTGCCTCTGCCTTTTCTCACTGTGCATCTACCGAGATCTAAAGGAAGGCTACACAAAGCAATCCCACAACTTACCTGCACTCTTGGTACCTCCAGATCCTCCTACCACTATTTCTTTCTCTAACGCATTGTAGTGTTATCACACATGTTCAGGTTGAGCTGCACAATGCATAGAAGCCATTTGTCCAATGGTCAATTTATTTCTTAATCCCTAAAATGGCAACTATTTTCTGTAATCTTCTTTCCTCTCTTCACTGCTTGAAATAAAAGACAAACCTGGGAAGAGAGATCAGTAGCTTGCACACTAATGCTTAGAAGCCCAGTATGAACAGCCTTGCTGCAGAACACACAGTATGATTTGGAGACGGAAGGACAGCTCCTTTGACTGACTAACAGACATTTTGTGGTTGCCCCTACCAGTTCAGACAACTTAAACTGGAGTGGTATCCATGCAGCAAAGCTAGCAAGGGTGTACACAAGAACAGAATGACAAATGCAAAAACATAAAAATGAAAACTGGTTAACAAGTTCAGATCCAGAGTTCACAGCAGTTCCTGGTGGGCAATCATATGCTGTTAGAAGGCCAGGAGACCTGCTGCTCTCATACAGCAAGACCATTCCACCCACACTTCTTCACCTTTTAGATCACTACCTTGTCAACACAAGCATTAAAGCACAAGGATTGTTTTGTGTACATCTCAATCTCCTGCTGGTCTGAGCTAAAATTACTGTATCTGGAGTGTGTGATCAGGTACTCAATATACCTGAATGAAATCCTGATTGATGGTCCGCAGTTACTTGCTATGGAGACATGGGCACATGCAGGTATATACAAGCAGAGGCAGAAAACATCTCCATCAGAATGAGCCCAGCAGCCTGGGGTACAGCAAGTATGGAACTGCCAGCTTCTGCCACAAAATCCTTTGTGGGCCCAGGCCAGATTTTTAAAAGAGAAAACAAAATGCTTTGTTGGCTTTTGACAGAGAAGATCATTACTTCAGCGCTCAGGCAGCCATTCTGCATTATTCAGCAGGTTACGAGGACAGTGCCTGATGCTGGCAGGGGCCTCTGTCAGATACAAGCTGATCACATGCTGTTGGTTCATTGTTAATTCAGTAGGAAGGGAGTACAGTAAACTGGACTATTGTTGAAGACACTCTGAATTAATTTTGCTCTGGTTTTACTGGTGGTATGCCAAACTGTAAAGCTGCAGTTCAGGTATTCCCATAGGTCATGTGAATTCATTTTCAAGAGGGCTTATGTGGTCCATGCAGGAGAAAGGGAGTGAAAGGAGAAACCTGAATATAGAAACATACTTAATAAAGCTGCCTATGTCTATGACTTTTCTCCCCAAGCTTACTTCTACATGGTGTAACTTAAAATTCCTTTGAAAGAGACCCTTAACATCACTGCCATGGAGTATACAAGAGATCAATAGGGACAGCATTGAAAGTTTTAAGTCAGCTAAAGGGATAAAGTAACTCTGTACGGCTTCTCACTCCCCACCTCAACAGCAACAACCCAGACTTAAGTTTGTTTTATACCACCCAAACAATGTTTATCTTTTATTTGTCTGTCCCTGGCATTGTTCCTTCCTTATGTTAACACAATATACCAAACTAAGTTGCAACCTAAGCTTGCCTTGGCAGGAGGAAATGTGTTTTGTGGCTAGTGCAGACTTGGAAACCAAAAAGACACAAGAGTTCTCATGGTAGCTTTCATTCAGACTTCCTGTTTCAGCAAGTGGATCACTTAACTTTCACACGCTGTTCCTCCTTTAGTGCAAAGGCACCAATAATGCTTCTGTACTTTGTAAGCATGCTATGAAATTTAATCCTGCCAATGTGCATTTTTAAGCTTAGATGGAAAGTACTACAGAAGTCCAAAGTGAAACAGTAAAGGCTAGAACAACCATCTGCAAGAACACTGCAAAACCCAAAGTTCCCCACGTGCTCTCAGACTGTTCCTCATTATGTTGGAAAATAACCCAGTAATAGGATATATGTGACAATGCTTTCCATATTACAGTTGGTCTTCCTCCACTGTTTACTATACTATAAGGATCTGCTGAAAAAGTTGAATTACACAGCCTATAAACAATTTAATGCTCAAGCATTTAATGTGAATTCAAGTGAAGAGTGGTTTGGCTGGTTTGTGGTTGTGGGTTCCCCCCCCCCCTCCATTTTCTGCAGAATTCCCATGCATTTTCTTGTAAAGAAGTGGCCTCAGGATTTCTCTAGATTTCATATACATGGAAAGCAAATGTACTTTATCTGAATGCCATAGGAAACTTTCAGTAGTTTTCTAATGGAAGGAATGATTAACAGGAGAATGACTTTCAGTTAACGGGATTTTTTAACTGACTGACAGAATTTTATTGTTAAACTATTAGGATTTCTCAGTGCTAACGATCACTTTGGAGTAGGGAGCTTAAATGCTTTTTGACCATTCACTTGGTAACCAAACACCTGTTGGATAGTTTTGTTTCTTAAAAAAAGTGACATCCACATACCAAAGATGAAATTATCAGGCCGAAAGAGCTGACCAAAAGGACCAGATCGCACACTATCCATGGTTCCCGGCTCCAAGTCCACTAAGACTGCTCTTGGTACGAATTTCTGGGCTAGAATAAAAAGTAAGCATGCTTTTAATGTTCTGAAATAAGCTAACACAGTTATAGCTCTCAATACACAGATACATTATGTCTCATATTATTAGTCTAATATAGATTGTACATACATAAATATTTCCTATACAGGAAGTCATGGTGGTGAAAAAAACCAGCACCATAGGAACAAACCAGTTCTGCTTGAAAAACATACCATCTGTAGGACCTAAAAGATGTCAGGTATGTTACATTTTGTAAGCTCTTTTTTAACAACAGAGAGGAGAGAGGGAAGTTTCCAATTAGAACAAATGGTCGACGTGTTCTTCATAAGAAACTAGACAATCTTTTCTGTGAATAATGGGATGAGTGAAGTGTTTACATTCAAACGATCCTAATACATCTCACAAGCTTTTATGCTTGAAGGATTCACTTCTACTGAAAGAGCTACCTGGTATAGGTGACAAACAGTAGTAGTTAACACATCTACCACAAAGCGCAAAGTAAAGAATCTGTATCCTGCTGAAATTGTTCAAGGAAACTCAGGTAAATAACATGAATTAACCCAAACTGGATGAAAGATGAAACATTTGCACTTGCAGGTTCACATCAACAGACCAAGGGACTCATAATCCCCATTTTACACTGGTAACACCCTTCAAGACCAGACTGACTCAGAGGATTTGGGCACCTTTGACCATCTTATTAATGAATCACCATTGAGTTCTCCATTACCTCTGGTCCAACCCTATCAGTCATGAAATCAGAGACACAGTAGTACAGATGCAGGCTCATATAACCAACAGTTTCATTTGGGGCAACTGGTAAGACACGTCCGATGAAATAATCATACGTTAAAAGAGCAAATGCCTAGCATGGTGTTAAATAATAAACAAACCTCCACCTCCAGACCCTAAGGACAGCCACTTGTGCCATTTCTCTCTGCCTGGGGAGGTAACACCCAGTTATCAGTTTATAAGAAAGTAGATAAACTTTTCTGTGTATAATGGGGTGAGCTGGGATCAGCCAAGGGGCTGATGGCACGCAAGGGGCATGACCAGATGCGTAATACAACTTCACAAACCCGTTCACTGCCAGATCTCTGTGCCCCTTCTCACAGAGTCCCCTCTCCCAAACCCCTCCCCAGCCCACACTTACACGATGATTCATTATAGTAGACATTGATCCTTTCCAGCTGCAGTGCTGAGTCACCGACATAGCCTCCGGCTGGGTCAATGCCATGCTCATCACTTATCACTTCCCAAAACTACGGGAGGAAAAGGAGAAGTGGGTTGGGAACTGCCCTGCAGAGCACCGGGGGCCCTGCCCAGCGCCCCGGCCCCATCGCAGGCAGGGAGGGCGGTGGCCCCGCGGCGCGGCTCGGCCCGGCCACAGCTGCCGGATTCCTGGCGTGCCCGCCGCCCCTCCCCGCCCAGGACGGGACAGGGCGGCAGGCAGAGCCGGGCGGGCATCAGGATTTAAACCCAACGGACAAACGGCAGCCGCCCAACTCCTCGCCCAGACGGGCTGCGGCGTTTCAGTGTTCGAACGGGGCTGCTCGGACTGCCGCTGCCGCTGCCCCTGCCCGTCTTTGAGCCACGGCCTGGCCAGTTTAAACATAAAAATAATAATAAAAAAAGATTTTAAAAAGACCCTTTTGGTTTCGGTACTCCCCAAAGCCTTTTATGGTCACAGGGAGAGGTGAGATGCGCGGTGCCCCGCGGCCCGAGCGCACCCGGCGCCTCTCGGCGGCGGCTCGCTCGGGACAGGGGACGGCAGTGGGGGGGCGGCGGGCACAACCCAGCCCCGCGAGGCAAAACATGCCGGGGAAGCTGCCGGGAGCGTCCCCCGAAGAGCTTGGAGGCTGTGCCAGCGGCGGGCGGGCAGCGGCGCCGACCCCAGCTCCCCTCAGGCTCACCTTGGTCCCGATCTGGTTTCCACACTGGCCCGCCTGGATGTGCACGATCTCCCTCATGGCGACTCACTGCCAACGTCCCCACCGCCCAGCCCGGCTCTGCGCTGTGCTGTGCCCGCCCACCGGGCGGCGCTTTATGGGCTCCGAGGCGGCGCGTGCCCACCCACGCCACCCCCCGNGCTCCGCCAACGGCCGCCCCCGCCCGGGGTCCGCCCTCAGCCCGCCGGCGGCTCGGCCCCGCCGCCCGCTCAAGGGGGGCGAGGACCTCGCTTTATCACAGCAAGCTCTCACATTTTCGTAGTCGGCATATGAGGGTCGCGGGGTGTTCTCCTGCTCCAGCGGTGGCTCCCATCCCCGCTGTGCTTCTCATCCAAGCCGGCTTTGGCGAACGTGGGGACGCCGTCTTCACCCACCAAGGAATCCTGCCCCTGCTGCGCGCAGGCGGACATCATTGCCTTCTCCTGTTATTCCTTGGCCTGCTGCGTCGTCGGCCCGGCAGATTGCAACCTTCGCTGAAGTGGCAGCATCCAAAGAAACGGGTGGACCTTCTCAACGACTTGCCAACGGCTGTCGTCTTTGCATCGCTGTTTTCTGATGTAGTTTTGCCAGCAGATAACAAGCTGCTGCCTGAAGATGATGGTAACTGGGAAGGCAAGCAGTCTCTATGGAGCAGCCTTTCTGAAAGCTCATCTCACCGCAATACAGAGCGTGCCCTGGAATATGTAGAGTTCGGATAGCTTGATTTTTAATGAAAAGGGAGATTTTCTTTCCCCTCCAGAGAGGAAACAAGTTCCCACACCTGCTGTATCTCTTTTATGGTCCCTTTAGGTAGCTGTTGCATGGTTTCCCAGGTAGAGAAAAGCTGCCTGGCTTGGCTGCCTGTTTTAATGCCAGTGTGACTTTTCCGTGGGACGCCATTGCCTATGTAGCATATTCTGATATACAGCCCTGGTGGGAGGCATTCGTCTGTCTATGCACATCTTTACTCTGACCACATCTCTGCTGTTGTGCAAGAGCAACCGTGAGGCCAGAGTTACAGAACTTCCATCATCTGCTTGATCAAAGGTGACCCAGCTGGGACTCTCTGGGAGAAGAATCTTAGGTGCTCTCTCCAGCTTCAGCACAGTTAAGATAACCCCCATCAATCAATAAATAACCCCCAAATAACCCAAAATCTGTACCGAGGCTGGGTTGTCACCTTCTTGCCCACCCTTGTGTTGCTGTGACACGACCGATGTTAGCTAGGCTGTGTGGTCTGGGCTCCAGCCTTGCCTTTTCATAAATGTTTTCCAGTAGGGAAATTTGCAGCTTCTTGCAAATGACCTCCGAGCAGCCCACATACACCATGCTAGGCTGAGTCAAATGTCTTTCTGACATCAGTGAAGCAGCTGGAGGATCAGTGTGTTTGCCTTGCAATCAGCACCAGCACAGGATTGGATACTATGTGCCTTTTTCTCTGCTGAAGGACTCAAATAAATGCCCTTCTGTGTGTGATCTGCATTTTTGGAAGAGATCCACGGACAAGTCATTTGTTTAGTAGCCTGATCAGTGAGGTCGTCTTGGGCTTTGCTTGAATCTATACGTCCTTGAATATGCCTTCCAGGCCTGGCTTTCCCTACGCTTTGCAGATCCTTCCATATACTGTCATGTGGGTCATACTTGCCATCAACTTGCCATCATTTCTGCTGGTATGCCACTTTTTAAAATTCAATTAGTTCCCAGGTCCAGCTAGTGGTAAGGCTGAGTGTGTGCTCCCAATAGGCACACACACATGCACATGCATACACACACGCACACGCCCCACACACATATACATACACACATGGCTGGCCACACTGATTGACACAGGCAGAAAACACAGCACTCGATACAAACACAAACAGCACTAACAGCCTCATCCTGTTCTCCTCTCTGCCTGATCAGGACAGAAGCCCATTAATGGAAAATAAATATGTATTTGTATACATCCGTACAATATGGATCTCTCCACTAGCTGGTCTTAGACACTCATCCTATCCAGTAGCTGACCCCTGGATCCAAAGTCTTCCCCGTTGCTGGCACCTGGAAGTGTTATCCCCAGTTGCTGGTATTCAGACCTACAGACACACGCACACAGACACAGACACACACACAAGCTATGGCTGCCTCCTCCAGTAGCTGGTCTTAGGACATTCAGCCTATTCAGTATCTGGCCCCTGGATCCCCAGTTGCCTCACACAGACACACAAACATGCAAACAAGTCTCTCTGGTAGCTGGTCCAGGGTTGTGACCTTACCAGTAGCTGACCCCCAGACCCCACCACAGTCTCCCCAGTAGTTGGCTTGGACCCCCTGGTTCCTGTGGTAGCCACCTCACAGATCCTCTGGTCTCTTGGCTGCTCCAAAACTTGACTCCCAAGCTTCTTACCCAACTCTCCAGCTAGCCTGGCTTGGTGTTTACCAGTGACCACACACTGACATACAGATCCACATAATGTGCATGCACTCTGGTCTCTCCGGTTTCTCCATCACGGACACACAGGATTCCATGACTTGTGGCCCCCACCTCTAATTGCTGGCACTCAGACCACCATACACACACATACACATGGAATATAGACCTCCTCTCACCCAGGAAAAATAATTAAAATACAGTTTAATAAGACAAGACAGACTGAGGTGATCAGGTGCAAGGCACAGCCAGACAGATATACGGACCAGCAACCTGTTTACACCCAGCCAGGCCATTTTAGCTCCATATCCTTTTCTTTTTTCCGTACCAAACCACCTTTATCCCCCCTTTCCCCCACCTTTGATTCCTCCTCTAAACATCCCGTAAGCCTGCAGGCTGACCCCTCTGTGGGAGGAGCTGGGGCAGAGGCTTCTTTTCTCTGGGAATGTTATGGGGGCTTCCCCACTTGCCACTGTTCCTCTGTGCTCCTTTGCGTTCATGGAGGTAAGCCTTGAATCACATAACGCTGCAGTAGATCAAACCCATTTGATGATCTGAATCAAATGATATTTTGAGAATTAAAGTAAGAAGGAAAAAATGGTCATAGGTAGGCCAGTGAGGTGGTAAAAGAAGCAATGAGAGTGTACGGCAGTAGAGCCTTTAGTCCATGTGCCTCCTGAAAAGCCCTATAGGTTGCACTGCCAGTATCTGTCATCTTTGCAAGGTTTGTCTACTGTTTGGGAGCAGCAGTTGGTCAAACACCGTTTAGAGGCCAAAACTTCAGCCAGTTTCCCACACATACAAAGTAACCCACTGAAGTATGTGTAAGACTGTAGAACCATGCGCTTGATGAAGGTGAGCAAGTTTACCCAACGAATTTGCATCTCACTTGTACACATTTTTATAGCTATGTAAATATGTTCTAATATTCAGTCAGACCTGAATCAACCTGTAGCTTCTCCATGTTTTATTGCTAGTAACCTGAAAGAAGCAACACCCGTTTGTTGCTCATTGAATGTAAATGTACCTTCAAATCCTTTTCATCCATGTTTGTGTTTACTTAGCAGTTCAGCTGCCTTAGGAGGTGGAGGTGCCATTATAACCTGTGTCTACAAAAGCCCACACATTCTCTTTAAGTCTTCACAGGCTTGGTCCAGGATTTTAAAGGCGCTTAGGTGTTTCAAAATCATACTATGTACTTAACTGCTATGGATTACTTCTGGATGTATTTTAAACCCCCACTGAACACCTCTTGGAAATTTAAGGCACCTAAATGTCTTTAAAGATTTCTCTCTAGGTGCTTCATCTGACTGAGTCCATAAGATTCATTCTATAAATAGATTAACATAGGAACATGCTGTAAATTCTGTACAATGGATTTTCACTTGTATTTGGCTATGTAGTCTCTTTCTCAGATACATATAATATATATTGACTTCCAACCTTCCTAACTCATAGTCTTTTTTTCTTCCCATTCACTTCGTAGGCTAATTTAATATTTAGAGTATGCCTTTTTTCACCATGCACAAAATAGGAAGAAAGCTTTCTTAAGATTTCACTTGAAGAGTTACTCCATTGTTTTTCCCTTTTTCCTTCGTTTTACAATTTTAACTCCACTTCTGTTGTTTTAAAAAAAATAATTAATATATTCAACCTGAAAAATTAGTAAGATGTTGCAATAGATACAAACTATCAGCCCAACTTTGCAAATTCATGCTCCAGACAGCCTCTTAACAATCAGTTTACATGACTTACATTCTCAAAGTATCTCTTGCTCCCAGGTGTGGAAGCAAATGATTAAATAGTAAAAGAGGTCCATGCTTGCATTTTAAGGAGTGGCATGACCCTTTATGATAGACAGGACATGGATTAAGGAATATCTGACTGCTAGGCCAAGCCTGGATTAGTCTGAGACTTCTAGCTGGTGAAAGCCTAGTTCATTTCCACTGGAGAGCTCTTTGGTGCTCCAGTGTGATGGGCAGAGCGCATGTGGTTCTTTATTCCTGTTAGTCAGCACTGACATCGATCTTGGCTGTCAGTCTTAGCAGTGGTATCAGAGGGTAACAGCAACTGAAATACTAGTATTGCTCCTGTCTGAGAGCCAGCTGTCTTGAAAAAGCTGTATCTGTTCATGGTCAAGACAAACCGACGGGGCCATGTGAGGTTGCAGAGCCTCCAGTGTTCTTGTCTTCAGCATTTCTCACGTAATCCTTGCTCTTGCAAAGGCTAAAATAGAAATGGATACCTACAAGATGATGAATTTCACAAGGCAGGACAAAATGTGTAAGATGCCCATGCTACAGAGTAGAAGGATTTTCCAGTAATAGCAGCTTAGGCAATAGTCATCTCCCACAAAGTCACATGGAATTTTGCTTTAATGCCCTGGAAAAACCTCAGCAAAGTTGTTCTGTATTTAGCTGGTCATATGATATAAGCTGCTTCCTGCTTTTCAGGAAACACGTTTGTGTTTATATCAGGGTTGTTGCTAGGACTATTTCTATTTACTGGAGTTTTTAAGGACTAGAGAGAAATTAATGTCATAGCAGAACAGTTAACATGATAACTACTATTTTCTTTTTCAGAATGATAAATTTTCTGTATTTTGATACATAAGAATATCAACAAGGGTCTATCCAGTGTTATAAAACTCGTTAGCCCTTACATTAAATACCAAAGCAATAAATATAATCCACATGGTGGATTCACTCTGGCAGCTTGTAGCAGGCTAGTAAATGGCACTAACCCCATGGTCACCTTTAGGAAGAAGCTCCCAGGGTGAGTGTTGTTCCTTTCTCTCCTCTTTCATCTGCAAGTTTTTCATGTAAATTAAAAAAAAGGGAAAAAAAATCTTAAAATGGTTTGGCTTTGGGTTTTTTTGCCTGGCTTCCTGAGGAAACAAAGCATGGGAAGCTATGCTCTGTGCAAGCGTGTGCCCATGTATCTCCACCACCACCTTTTCAACCTGTCAACCTCTTGTGATAAAATCTGCAAAAGGCACGTGAGTTCCAGAGATATTGCAGCTGCAGAAGAATCTAGGAACAGCCCAAGAACCCAACAGCATGGTCAAACCTTTCAAAAGGGGAAGGGAGACAGCAAGATACACAGAAGCATACAATCTAATAAGGCTAATGCCAGCATACACATTTATCACAGGTGCTTTGCAACTGATGTATTTTGCATAGAAGAGCCACTATATTTCATATGGTCCTCAAAAAGTTTCTTGCTTTGTTCTCCCTCATTAAGCTTGTTGCTGTGGAAGCTGTAGTGTCACTAATTGCCACCTATGCTCAAACACAGGTCTTGGGGGTTTGTTTTAATGCTGCTCACCTGTCTGCTTTATAACTGTAACTGTCAGTGGAGGTAATGCTGCTGTTTGTGTCTCAGCCCACAAGATGTGGTCTGAACTTTGTAATGTTAAAGCAGAGGTCACTACATCAGGTCAGGGGTAAATATGCTTATGGATGACATGTCTGAGAAAGTGTGAAGCAACACTGGAGGAATTCCACCATCTCATCGAAAGCAGTTTCTAGCTGCATTTTCACACGCTTTTCTCACTGTTTGACAAGACAAATGGAAAAACACTGAAAGTCCAGCCCTGAATATTAACGTGTTTGAGTTCAGTCACCTTTGCACTTTCCAGCACTTGTTGTCTTTTCATTTGTAACACATTTTCTGTCCTTTGGAAATGAGCATTTTCTTTCAGCCCTTTGTTTCTCCCTGTGCTTAGCCTCAATGCTAACAATAACTCATCCAGGTCTTTTTGCAGAGTTGTTTGTAGTGATTTTTATGCAGCAGCTGTAGCAGCTGGAGAAGAGGGACACATGTACCTGCCTGTTTTGTCAGGCAGAATGCGTGTTTGGTGTGGCTATGTTTTTAACTTCCATTTTAATACATCACTTAGCTGCATAAACAGAGCCAGAGAATGGGCTGCACTGTGTGTTCAACAAAGTCAGTAAAATATCCAGGTTACTATTTTCTTACAGCTTCAACCAAGAGTATGGGAATAAAAAATTAAGTCAGGAATTTATCTACATTCAACTCTCCAGGCTCTCTGCACATCAGAGATTTTGGGGAACTGAGTTGTTTGAAGGACAGAGTGAAAACAAATTTTAGCTGGAATGTGTACTCTCCATTATCTGTATCACACAGTGAGTGAGTGGTACAGCTGTAAGAGGACAATGAATCTGAGATGTTGCTGACTTGCTTTTGGAGTTTAGTCAGCTCTGAATAGACGCCAATACAATGCAGAGCTTATCAGTAAAGTCCTAGTGTTTTGAGTGTGGGAGATGTCAGAATGAGGAAAAAATGGCCTTTTTACCAGAAGTCATGCTAACGATTATCAGGAGAAAAAGCATGTTCTGACCAGATGAGCACACTGACAGCAGCTGGTCTTGATTAGATGGAAGATCCATTTAATCTAGAATTACATTTCTGACAGTAGCCGGTGGTGGGTGCCGGGGAAAGAGTATGGTAACACTTCCCCCCGAAATACCCTTCTACATTCCGGCAACCAGTGATTAAGGATTTGCTGAACCAAAGACCGGATCCGGACCATCACATTTAATAGTCCTTTTGAAGCATCCATTAAGTTATGTTAAAAAAGTTAAGCTTTTTTACCCCAGTTCACTTTCAGCCACCAGAGTCTCCTATGGCATTACCTGCTACACACAGCTGGATTCTGTTCTGTGAAGAAGTGCTTCTTTCTGTTGTAAAGCTGATGCCTTAATTTGGTGCCCCATAATTCTTCTATTCTGAGAAACAGACTAACAGTTCCTAATGACCATTGTAGCTGTGTGTAAGGTGAGGGTTTTAGTATTTTTGTTCTTTCTTTCTGTCTGTCCAGCATTTTCTGAGCTGAAAGTATTAGCCTAATTAATCTCTCTGTGATTGAGGGGGACATTCCACTCCTGTGATGGTCCTTCCTTATCACACTTTTCTATGTCTACTAGCTCTACTGCAGCCTCTGTGAAATGGGAGCAACAGTATTCAAATCATGGCCATTACTTTATGCAGAGGTTTAGGATGCTTCCTGCTCTCATCTTTATTTTCTAGTAAGTCTTAACATTGTGTTTGCCCTCTTCACTGCTGCAGAGCTTTTTTTTCATTGAACTATCCACATTACCTCCAAGATGTCTTTTGAGAGTGGTGACAGCTAAATTAGATCCCTTCACTGCAGACACAGAGTTGTTTTCCCCTGTGTTACACAGTTACGGATATTAAATTTCATCAAGTATTGTTTTATTCAAATCAGTATCATGCAATACTTCTGAAACTCATTCCAACTGATAGCAGTTTTGACTACCGTGAAGATTTGTATACAATCAAAAAGCTTCCCTGGTTCATTATTTTTTTCCCCAGATAATTTAGAATTAAGCCGATCAGGTCCAAGCACAGCCAATGGATCTGTTCTAGGCTTCATTTCTTGTCTTTTGATGCTAAAGCAGAAGAGTACCTGCATCTTATCCCATCCAGCTCAGTCTCCTTAAGACTCTTGAGTAAAACACCTTGCAACACTTGACAGTAGAGATCTGTACTGCAGTATGTGGGAGGGGAAAGGGGGAAAGGATAGGTGTAGGTTGCATTACACAAAAGAATTTCTCATGGTTGTATTCTCTGAGAAAAAAGAAAAAGCAATAGACCTCTCAGACAAAGGGTTGGAGTCCTGTCTAGACTGTCAGTTATTTAACACTTACTAAGCCAAGGATATATTTGAGATGAAATGTGTAGCTTTCCAAGTAAAAGTGATTCATCTCACTGTGAGAAACACTTATTTTATATAAGAGCAGTTTTGCAGCTAAAATCAATTATAAATTGCTCCAGTCAGGTCTTGGGTTTCACAGGTGAGTCACAGTTTTCTGCCTTACCCTTTTTCTTGGGTGGTGAGTGGCTCCTGGCTGCTACCCTTCCCTCACCAGCATAGATCCTACTCATCTGTCACACATGTCCAAACCAAATCAGCGTACTGCTTCTACCCTGCTTGACAAATGATTCTCTCAGATTACATTTGCAAGGAGAAGAGCACCATTCCTCACAAGTCCATCAGTCTCAGTACAAACAGCACAGCAGAAGCTACGACTGGACAAAGCCTGGCTTATTTTTAACAGTGCAACCCGCAGCACTGTCAAGGGCGGGTGGGTACAGCCACCAGAGGAATGTGGTCTGATGCTGACTGCACAGAAGCAGCTGAAGCATCCCCCTCTGAGCAGGATACTCCGAGAACTACCGATCAGGAATTAGGAGGGGAAGACAGCATTTACACACAGAGAACCGATCATTTTTCTTTTAGAAAACCACTCTGCAGTAGTGAAACTGAGAGTGCATGCCCGCCTGTTGCCTCGGACTGAAGTCTATTAGCAGCATTACCATATTAATGATTTAAAGGCTTATGAATGTTAAGAATGTAAGAGGTCAGTTTGGTTCGTGGCCAGGACTCAACCCACTGCCTGCCCACGGTGAATACTCTGTTTCACGGTCCATTTGTTAAACAGTGTACCAGAATACAGAAGGATATGGGGTTACAATATATGTTGACTGCACAACTGAATGCCATTACTTTGCAGGAAGGGTGTGGAGATGCAGTTGTTGCCTGTGCACAGGAGATTTGCAGAGAGATACATCTCTGTTGTGTAAAACTATTTCATTGTGGTGTCCCGTCTCTGTACTGAATAGGGACTTTATATTACGTGTGGCCTCTATGATCTGTCAGGAATAGGGCGCAGCATTAAGTAGTCAAAAGCTTTTTATCTCAGGACAGCAGCTGAGTTAGTATGGAAGACAGTTATGCTAAAAATGCTACATAAACAAGGAGGCTGACTAGTTCTATATAAAAAGACTTAATATGAACTACAGATAGAGTAAGACAGATATAAGTGCCTTTTTTTAAAATTTACATTTGCTTAAATACCTGCCCCCACCACTTCTTCAGTCATTAAGTATTTTTAATTTGAATGTGACCAAAGGGAATCTGGAAAATGTGATGGAAGGCCACAAGAGGAACAACATAACAGGTTGCATGTGTAAAGGGGTCACCAGAGCAAGGCATAGAAAAATAGCAGAAGGAATTGAGTGCTTCAAGATGGTGACACCTAGGGAACAGCATCAGACATAGAGAAAGGTTTAGATGAAGGAAAACAAGAGCAGTGCAGAAAGTGCTGGGAGCTTCCAAATGAAAAACAGAATGTAGCGTTTGGAATTTTCTGGGGAAACAAAACCAAAAAACCAAACAAATGCCAAAACCAAACCAAAAGAAAACCCCCAACCCTTTGAAGAGGTAGAAGTCATGGAAACAAAAGTGACTTTTATCCATTAGATTGCTACTGCCTTTAGTCTTTGCTGATGCTGCTAGTGAGAAAACCTGCTTTGTTTTCACTGATCACAACTCTAGTGAAAACTAAACACAGTACCATGTCAGGGCCAGTTAAGACTAGGAGGAATTGAGAGAATTATTTACTGAATTCAGTGGTCACAGAGATGAAACTATTAGAGACTGTACTTTTCCTATCTAGATGAAACCCTGATCTTAATGTAGTTTGCAGACAATGCTTATAATGATGAGGAAAACCAGCTTGATCCCCCCATCCAAAGATGAAATGGCTTTTCTGGGAGACTGGAATAGCTAGCTGTTTGCAGTAACTATTTAGTAGTTTCTGATTTCAGATAAAATAGGTTTATTGTTGAATCGTCAATTGTCTCTGAAAACACATCAGTTATTCTGGAAGATAGTGACTTTTATCTGGAAAGCATGATCACTCAGGGAAGTGAATGCAGATTAGAATGATATTCTGAAATTGTTCTAGGCAGCTTTTCTAGGCAACATCCCTAAGTAGGCAAAAGAGCAGGAAATCTGCAATGGGGAGAGCACCCGAATTAAGCACATTTGGTACAGGAATCACTGAAATAATGCCATTTGCACTTTAGCTTTTCAGGAATAAAATAGAGCGCGCTACAGACTTCAGTTTGTCTAGTTCAATAATAAATTAGTAGTCCTTCTTATACTTAAGTAAGATTATTTATTGCTTTCCCACTTATTCTTTCCTGATTTTTGAGGTGGGGGAAAAGCATTTGAAAACACTACTTAATAAAGAGCAGCAGCAAATGAAGACACATACCTATGCAGTGGAAGATGCTTTGTAATTAGAAGTGCTTTTAACATAAAGGATTATGGACTTCACAGTGTAATTACAAAATGTGTCAGAAATAATTATACCTGACTTTAAAGGGCTTCTTAGATGTCTGAGATTTCTCTGGGTCTATAATAGACTGACTACCCACATCATTGAGCTACTGTTTTCTCAAATATAGTTGTTGTTTGAGGATCTAAGCTTTTTTTTTCTCCCCCTAACACACAACAGACTCACAACCAACCAGTGACAATAGTTATATTGCTTTAGAACAAACCCCAAACCTAATCTATACATAATGTATGCTAATTATTAAAGCAGACTTTTTAGAAAACTGATGATCAATCAACTTTTTATGTTGGAACTGCATAGAATGCATTATCCTGATTCTGGAGTCTATTAAGACATACTATATTTTTAGTGTTCCATTTCATTAGCTGTTTTATAAAATAAGTAACAGTACTATTTCAATGTTCTCTTTCAAGTGATTATTAATAAATATTCCTAACTAAGAATACATTAGGAGTGGAGCCTAGTATGAATGATTCAGATTGATGGGTGACCTTAGAAAAATCACACTTGAGATTGAGGTCAGTAAATAGTTTGTATCATGACAGCTGAAACTATTAACCCTGTCCTGTAGATGACTGGAGTTTGTCTTTGCAAACACAGAGCTGTGAAAAGCCATTCAGAAAACACTCCAAAAAATTTGCTTCCAATTCTACTGGCCACCTATAGCACAGGCAGCTTGTTTTTTTCCTTATTCTTACTGTTAGTGCTTTGTGCTTGTAGTGGGTTAACCTTGGCTAACCCACTGTTAGCCAGATGTGGCCAGATGCCCACAGAGCAGCTCTCACTATCTCCTCAACAGGCCATGGGGAGACAATAAGATGAAAAGGCTTGCAGGTTGAGGATAAAGACAGGGAGATCACTCACCAATTACTGTCACAGGCAAAAAAAACCTGACTTGGGGAAGATTAATTTAATTTATTGAAATTCAAAACAGAGTAAGATGGTAAGAAACAAAGACAAAACTAAAACCACTTTCACCCCTCCCCTGTTTCTTCCCAAGCTCAACTTCACACCTTCATTCCCAACTCTTCTACCTCCTCTCCCTGGCCCCAAATGGCACAGGGGAATGGGGGTCATGGTCAGTCCACAACAGCTCTTCTCTGCTGCTCCTTCCTTCTCACACTTTTCCTCTGCTCCAGCATGGGCCCTTCTCACAGGATACAGTCCTTCAGGAACTGTTTGAGTATGCATCCTCTCCATGGGATGCAGTCTTTCAGGAACAGGCTGCTCCAGCATGGGTCCCCCACAGGCCAGAGGTCCTGCCAGCAAACCTGGTCCTGCTTGGGCTCCCCTCCACAGGCCACAGCTCTTGCCAGGAGCCTGCTCCTGCATGGGCTCTCCACAGACTGCAGCTTCCTTCATTCATGTCCACCTGCTGTGGCATGGGGTCCTCCATGGGCTGCAGCAGGCCAACTTTCTTCACCATGGGCTGCAGGGGAAGCTCTGCTCCAGCACCTGGAGCACCTCCTCCCCCTCCTTTTCTGATCTTGGTGTCTGCAGGGCTGTTTCTCTCACATTTTTCTCAGTCCTCTCACAGCTGCTGCACAGCAGTTTTTACCCTTTCTAAATGTTTCCACAGAGGTCCCACCAACTTGGCTGAAGGGCTCAGCTTTGGGCAATGGTGGGTTCATTTTGGAACCAGGTGGAAGCAGCTCTGTACAATGCAGAGGCAGCCCCTGGTCTCTCTCTACTTAGAGAGGCCACCCTGGCAGCTCCCTTCCACCCCCCTCTGCCAACACCTTGCCACTAAACCAAATACAGTGCTATTTTGTGCTTTTCTACAGCAAGAAATCAGAGCTTGTTTATCCCAGAAGAGGGGAACTGCTCAATAGTCAAGCTCTGAAAAACCGGCCCTTTAAGCTAAGTACAGGATGCACTTATTAGAAGTGCACTAGATTGATCACACTTGCATGCTATTCCTCCTGAAGCCTAAGTTCATCCTGAACTAGACAAACCTAGTATTTCACTAAACTAAATTCATATTTCCCTGCAATCAAGTGTGTATTACTGTACCTGTAGGTAAACGACTTCAGGGAGTTTTTGTAAGGCATTATAAAAAGAGGTCCTTGACCCTTACAGTATTTGGTGAAAACCAGAGACTGCTGAAGCCTTCTATCTCCTGTACTCAGCAGTTTGTAGTCTTTTGCAGCTTTGGTAAAAGATGGAGGAAGGCATTCCCTTTTGTATGAAAGGAAACACAGTTTGCATGGTTTCTCTGAGGCCAGAAAGTGAGTCAGCAGTAAGGAGTTAAAAGTTCAGAGCCACATAATAGTATCCCGTTACTTCACAGCTGCAGTCCAGCATTCGGAAACTGTCTGTGGCAGACCATAGATCCATTAACATTCATGATTATTTAATGAATAAGTTATTCTGGAAATTAATAAAGATGACATCCAAAGCCACCATTTGAATTTATTTATTTATGGACAGTGTTCCTTAAAATTGGCACCACCACCAGAAAATATTGCCATCACTGAGACATAATTCTCACCCATCTCAATTTTCATAGCAAGTTAAACTACTGAGCTTGAAAGTTGTGAATTGGTAAAATACTATCTTTTCCCTTAGCGAAACATCAGTGCTCATGTTTATAAATATCTTAACTGCATATATGACAAGGTAAGGTAGAGAAAGGAGTGATAATCACTAAACCCCGCAAGGATACTTACTAATACATAACTGAAGTGGTATGTTAGTCACATTAATACCTCCAGTAAAACTTGAGGCATCAAGTAAAAAATGTACTTTGGTTTCAAACATTTTTTCATTTTTAATTAAAGAAGTTTGTGCCTTTAGTTCAAGTGCTATCTCAGGAAGAAGCATGCTGAAATAACTTTGAGTTATAATTCTAGTCAGTTACAGATGATCATATGTAGTTATCTTCACAGTTAATATTCAGAATTATCAGCATTTCCTAAATTGTGAACACCTACCTCTCTACTCACTGTACTGAAAAAACTTCCAGCCCAAAGTCCTATTTTCCTTTCTTTAGCCTTCACTTCTCTGTAGGGAAGGGATTCAGGATGTTTCCTAGAGCATATTCCAAATTGTCTAAAGAATTCAGACCCTGCCTTTTCCTCTCCTCCTGGACAGAAGAGCTTGTCATCCTATTTCTCCTGAAAGAATAGGAAGGTGCAAGAAAGCAACAGCTTCATGGGTTTATGAAAGGAAGGAAATGAAGTAATGATAAATCACACAAAAAAGCTACTAGATCCTTCATTCTAGTCATGAAGAAAGCAACTTTGTTTCGCCTGCAGAACATGAACAGTGCCTGAGTCAACAAGATCGAGTACTTCAGTGAAAATTCCTTTTTTGGTAACTAGAGAGTATGACTTGGTGCATTGTTAGTAAGTGATGCAAAGCAACAGGCAAAAAGGGCCAGTGCAAGCAAGGAGGCAGTAAACATGTTTCACACCTCTGACATGTCAGTGCTACCAGCCTTGACTGCAACAGTAACAAGTGCAGATTAACTGAGTTTTTGGAAAGAAAAATTAAAGCTAAAAATGTCAAGTAGAAAAGCTAGCTGCTTCTCTACATACCTGCAGTTAAGAGCCCGTGCTTTTAGTTTTTCTTTCTCTTGCTAGGTATTGTACACCACTTGTATATAATTTTCTGAAAGATAGATAATGCTGAAGTTGTTCTTTGCTGTGTACCACACACAGCTGGAATAAAAGTTATGCCTCCTAAGCAGTATGAAAAAAAAAAATCAAACTGGCTCCAACTCAGAGAATTACTAACTCCTCCAGTTTGACCCAAAGCCAAAACTTTAACTCTGGAAAGAAGTTGGTACAGTAGCAAATATCATTCCCCAAATACTAAGCCTGTGACAAAACCCAGATTCAGAAACAATGAAAATTTCAGACACTTACGTTCCAAGACACTTCCCCCATTTTGAGAAAATATCAAAGCTGAGTTACTTTGTTCAGCTGTTTGCTTTTTGAATTAGAGGAGGAAGATGCTCTGAGATGGAGACTGCAGCTCACATGACCTTCAGCAGCTCAAGTTTGAAGTGTTAAGCTGCCAAAGAAGCAGCTGCCTAAGAACATTGCAAATTCACACCAAATTAGCCTTTTAGATCACATTAGGTTCTAAGATAGCACCCTTGGAAACTACGGAGTGTTACTTCTGTAACAATTGCCTCTGGCTAAAGAAGTCTGGAATTCAAGATCTGCAAGTTCAGACTTGCAAAAGCTTTTGCATTACAGATGTTGAAGAGGCATTTCACACAAATTAATGCAATATTCAACTATGCAAGGTTTTTTTTGTTGTTGTTGTTTTTTTTTTAAAAACATTAGTGCTCCCACCATTAGCAACAGAAATATTCTCATGACCACTACATAGTTTGCTTTCTAGAGGTGTGCTTGCTTTAATAGAATAAATGGTCCTTAAAAGCTGAAAGAATTAATGACAAAGTCCTTGCACTGCATCAGTTAAATGCAATTCCTTGATAGGGGTAGAAAGACTTTGGCCAACAGTTATCACAGCAACAATCACTTGGGGCAGGGAGGGGGTGGGATGGTGGTGAAAACAATACAGATTAAGTATAAAACTTCCATTTTAACATAACCTCTTTCTCATTACTCACAGAATAGTTTGTTTTCTGAAGGAAACCTGACAGTGCTGCAAGTTACAGGCATTCTTCCCTGGGAGAAATTAGGAAAGAACCAGACCTCCCCTTGCCCAGAGCTGTGTGGCCGCCCCATCTTCAGCAAACACTCAGAAGTAGATGGAAAACAACAGAAATCAGGAAAAAACCAAAGTTTTTCTTAGCTGTCTACTCATTTGTAATACCTTTACTGAAGAGACAGGCGGAGACTTAGTGAACTTGTGTCCATCAGTCCCTTTAACACTTGGATTTAGGCTGCTTTTCATCACAACAGTGATTTGAAAGATGCAGCTCCAGCTGGCTAAGTCACATCCATAAAGGGAAGGCAAAAATAAGCATATAAAGGTGAAATTTGCAGATAAAAGCAAGAGAAATATTCCCACATATTTAGTGACATTTGAAGCAGACCCAGCTGACAGGTCAGAATGGATGCCACCAACCACAATGCTTGGTCTCTTCAGTCCACCTGCTCCTCTTTTAGCAGATTAGGTTTTCCTCCAACTAATCAGTGCAGTTGATGCACACAGTTAATGGATTCCTGCCTTAGCAGAGGCATGGCAAGCACTGTGGGGTCCACACTGGTCCTTTTCCCTTCCACTGCCACTGCTTTCTTCCCCTACCCCACTTGTTCACTCTGTCACCAGAGCTTCTCTTGCTAGGTGGCATGTGCCATCAAGTCAGACACATTACCTGTATCTGCTGTCTCCTTAACAGCTTTCAGTCTTAAGCAAGAATATAACAACTTACTAAAACTCTTCATGAGCAAGCAAATGAGAACCTCAAAAGCCACACTTATGAAGTTGGGCTTTTTCCCCTTCAGCAATGAGAGGTTGTATTTGACACAAGATGCCTAACACTGCTTGTTTTCTTGCAGGAAGCTGGTCATACTAGCAGTTCACTAAGCTGTATAAAACATTCTGGACAATTCTACCTAAGGATTAAAAACTTTGCCCTTTAATACAGCTTGCCTTGGGAGACTATAAAACCACAAATATCCAGTTTAGAGCATATGTATGTTACACAAGACCAGACAGTGTCCTGCTGCTCTCCCCTGAATACCGGGGCATCAAAATCCAGCATCTCTTACAGATCAATGCTACATGTACCTCAAGTACAGCTTGGGATGCAGCGTCATCTTACAACTGAACAGTAACATCTACATTAGTGATGGTTTAACCCCTGAAGGAAGCCTCAGCAGGTTGCCTGAAAGCCATATTCATGAAGCTATGGCAAATTATTGAATACTTCAGGCAGAACTGGACATCAGACCCATTAAAGAAATACATCAGTTTCTTCAACTGGTATGAGCTACACTAACCTGAACTTTCTGTAGATTTGAAGAAAAATATAGAGTTAAAATGAAATGGTTTTACTTGTTTTAAGGGAAGTAAGGCTAAATTTTAAGCTTCTGCTTAGTCATTGCACTTTCTCCAATTAGACTTCACGAGAGTGGTCAGTCACTGAACCAGGATTCAATTGTATTGTGTATTTCCATTGGTAGCAGAAGTATATAAGTACACTTCACCCTTTGGTACCTCAATGCCAGTTGGACACTAATACCAGCACTGTTAAGGATTTAAAAAAAAAAAACCACAGCTCCCCCACCTTACAGCCCAGTCTGTTCAGAAAGCAAGTAGACAGCCATGAAAAAAACAACCAAACTGTTTTGATTAGTGCAAGAAATGCTCCACTGGTTACAAAGTATGCAAATTTCCAAATATACTTATTCTCCATTTTGAGTTGCTGGGGGAAAAACCTGCCCTCTCTCCTTTTGCCAAATTCTCTGACATTAAGCACCCATCCTTTTGCTGCATTAAGAGCCTGTGAACACCAAATGCTTATTTGATGACTAAGGCCTACAAGCATTCCCAAATGGGAAAAACATTAGTTCACATCAGTGGATATCCCCCTACTATAACATCACTACAATCAAAATTGGGCAAGAGAATGTCTTTAAGCAAAATGATCCAATACCAGAAGTGCAGCTGTGTTCGCTACTCCTGCCTTGATCTTGTACATGTGCCATCTTCATCATATTCACCCATCAACTGCAACATATACGTTCCAGTATAGAGAAGAAACTGTCCGGTTATTTGTGCTGCATGGGACATTAGCTGAAGCACCTTCCTAGAAGAAAAACCATTTGTTTAAAAAAAATTT